>UZAF01017479.1:20372-46611 GCA_900617895.1 Haemonchus placei
CCCGGGGGGGGGGGGGGGGGAACGGGGGCGGGGAGAAGGCGGGTTTGAGCAAAAGTTGTGTTCAGCAGGGAATTCACAGCTCTTGTTCCTTAGGATCTGAAGAGATTAAATACGGCAGGAGTAGCGGGATAGGAACACTTATGGTATGTGGCAGAACTTGACTCCGCTCATGGGAAGCGGGGCGTGGGTGGAAAAAGTTAATCCGTGCCTGGGGAATTTTCGTGCTTTCTCCGCTACCATTGCACTATTCTGCACTACGGCTTCCATTACTTCGCCTAAAACAGATCCCTCAAAATTTCTTGTGAGGTGCGCCCTCAACGGGATGTCCTTGGCTCGAGTCGCTTTAACATGATCGTTGGAGTCAGTCATGGTATACCCTGATGATGAACGGCCGAATCATCTCCTAATTTGCTGTTAAGCTCGTCGACCCCACACCATCAACCCCTATTCCTCTATGGCATTTGTTACTGTTGCGTTCTTTTAAGAGCATGCGTGGCGAAACATACCGGTATGCAACTGGCAGAAAGACTGACAACAACGTTAAGTCGCTCGAGCTGCTATTATACGTTGACAAGCTGCTATTAGAACTGACAAGGGTCTTGTCCTACTTCCTATCAACCTTCCTATGTTCCAGTGTTCCTATCCTACCGCTTCTACTTCTGCCAAATTGAAAGTAACTTGGTCTCGAGAAATTAGAGTTTTGAATTTCACTTTACGCTCATAATTTGGCGCCTCTAACTGGCAAAGCATGGTCTTGCTATCCAACATAAGTGTAACATTGTCACCTGTTCTCGTACCGACTTTGGATGCTCTGGGTCCACGGGCACACGAGCTATGAACTTTTGGTTGAACTTATACACGGACACACACTCTTACACATAGATAGAGATTCTTATACGTAGTAGGATTCTTCACTCAAGAAACTTTCCGCTGCTCTTATTATCAACTTGGACGGAGAATTTTATCAGAAGTTACGGCTAAGCGGTATCGGTTGATCTTGAATCAGTAGCTGTACCATATACAACTATAGGTATGGAAAGGTGCCGCTTTTCTTCAGAAAATGCGATGCTACATAGAAAGTTGGCTAGACAAACAAGAGAACAGGAATAATAATCTTAAAAGTAATTCATGATTCATAAATAAATTTTCAACCTAACTGAAGTGAGAAATTTCAAGCAGCTTTATGAGATTTTGCTACCGGCATCGGTGTAATAACTAGCTATTTCTCACTTGGGTAACATGCTGTTCAATAATCGATCCGCTTGCTTTTGAGCTTCCTCAAGAAGTGCTGTACGATCGCGAACCATGTTTTCGAGATTGCTCGTGTAGTCTTCCATCATTTTCATCATCTGGTCAACAAGAGAACCTTTCCCACTAAATCAAACAGTAAAGGAGAGAAAACCTGAGAATAAAAGCCCATCGTGTGATCAAATGGCCTTACGTTGAGCGTAAATTAGCGTTTATCATCGTCTTGACCTTCTTGATGTTGGGTCGCATTTCAGGAAGCTCGAGCCAACACGCCTCAAGGCACGAAAGCAGCTGAATTCTGGTCATGGAAATAACTCTGCACGAAGGATTCACAAACATGACATCACCACATGGTTTATTCTATGTACATCTGTGCTGATCATTGTTTTCTGACTCATATCACGCAAAGCAATTCTCTTTAGAAAAGGCATTGACTTTTGTATGTTTGGCCTACACAGGGACCCGTGTTGTTGGTCGAGCGCTGTACAAATTATTGTCTTTGCCCTCCAGAACGATTTAAAAAAAATTAACCTACTTAAAAAGAATGAGAGGTTCGCGAATGTAATAGGAAAAGAGTGGGCACGTGTGGGCTGAAATCGATCCATAAATCTACCCTTGGGCTTGTGAACGGCACTGAAACTGATTTCAAGCTCAGCCTTATGCTCGTTCTTAAAAAAGTTAAACGATTAAATTTCAGATTAGCTAAGCTCTAAGTTCGAGGCAGAACTTCTCGAAGGCTAGAATCTTGTTTGATTCCTTGGAAGCAGGTAAGCTGTTGGGACTGCAAGCAACTGAAGTAGCCACACTGCTGTTTTATTTCACAAGACAAGAGCTGATTATCAAGCCATTAAATCCTTAGCCACCGCGTTAACGCTTTGTATCAGCTTGGAGTAGGCTCGTGAAATAATGAGGCGAAATCAGTTGGGACAGATGTTTGTGAAAAGATGAACTTTACCTGTAAATTGTAACTCTCATTGCCTTGAGATGAGGGGAACGTAGGACGAATCAATTGATCGTCCTCGTTCGACATCGATATCATTTCCATGAGTTCTGGAATTCAACGATGAAGATGAATATGTACATTGAACACTCCTTGGGTCTTCTAGGGCTAGGGTTGGTTTGACAAATTGCCTGCTGAGGCTCAAGTTGGTTTCCGGAGTAACAGGTATTTGACTTTAAAAATGCCGAAAATGGTGTGTGTGAAAGGTGTAAGAGCTCATAATCACTCAAAATGTTGATTGCAGCTAAGGGCACACACAAAGGGCACGTCGAAAAGCCTGGTGTAAACGTCCATTTCCTGCGCATTCCACCAATGTATACCAGTGGTGTTTGATCGATGCTTTTTTTCAGGCAGCTCAAATGGAATCTTGAAATTATACTATCAGTAGCAATAATTATAATCAATACTTATCAGTACTCATCGAGAGCTACGGATCTCGTTCACTGTGAGTTCTCTCTCACTAAGGGATCCCAGCCGGTTAGTGACGAAGCTACGTAGGGCGTCCCTTGGTGGCGGATAGTCGTCAACCAAAAGTCACCGGTACTTGCCCAGAGATGCAGGTGGATTCAGGGGTTGACCACTTGTGCTGTGCTCTGTTTCATCTGTTTCTGTTATATCTGTTTCTCGCAGACGACAGCTCTAGACGAAAGGAATGTTGGACCTCATGTCCCTGAAGCGAGGACGATTTACTGGACCACTCTGACTCGTGACAGAGACGAATGGAGACGTTACTAACGCCCGCTCGAGGAAATCAATGATCAACGGGGCGACAGGTGATACAGTTGATACTCATTAGGAGCAATCGACTCTACTGGGAACTTTCTGAGGGCAGGCTCGTCCTTCATAGTCAAATACCAACGAACGCTGTGTCACTGGAAGGGTGAATGCATAAAATGGCACAGTATGAACTCATGAAACATTTTTTGCTTCCATTACCATTGGCTTTTTCCGCATTTCAATTCCGTTGTTCGAAACATACATGATGTACGTAGGCTGCCTTTTATATTTTGAGATTTGGGAAGAGAAACAAATATCATTCATTGAAAATCCCTTTACTGCCTTTCAAAATTCTCCACATTGAGATCTATACACTTTTGCATGGGCTCGAAACAATTTTCGAAGCACTTTTGCCACTCTGATGTAGGTGACTCTAAAACATGGATTCTGTACGCATTAACGGCTTCTTCAGAATCGAAAAACGTTGACCTCTCATTCTATTTTTTACGTGCGGGATGAGAACAAGCCACCCTTGGACCTCATGGCTGAAGTCTCATGAAATCGTTGTTCTGAGTGCACAAAAATGAAGTTGTTTGAGCCGATGTGTGGGAGCTCGCATTGTCGTAGTGAAGAGTGATCGGTCTTCAGCAGTTGGTTTTCCTGATTTTTTGGAAGTCAACTGGCAAACAAATGATGGCATACCATTCAGAATTGACTGTTCTGCTTATTCTAGTGGTACGGTTGCGACATGTCCAGTTTTTCCAAAAAAACAGGAGACCAATTGCTCGGAAGTGTTTGGTGCGCGGGCAGCTTTTGTTGGATTTGGCTCATCTTGAAATACCCATACGGTCGACTGCTGCTTCATTTCGGGCTCACACGCATAAATCCATGATCCATCATCTGTTTCGATGCCATAGACGTGTTTCGAAGCACCGCGATCGTATTTTTTGAGCATTTCTTTCGACCAATCGACACGAGTCCCTTTTTTGAGGGATAGTCAATTTTTTCAAAAGCAACTTTTTTTTACTGTGAAATGTTCATTCAATATTAAATGTAAGCCAGTCCCATTAATGCCCAAGATTGCCTCAATCTCACGATAGGTCACATGACGGACTTGCAATATTAGTTTGTGCACAGTATCAACGGTTTTCGAAACAACAACTGATTTTGGGCGACCTCCACGAAATTCGTCTTCGAGTGAACTACGACCTCGGGTGAACTCTTTGTACCATCGATAAACACTGGCCCTGGATGGAGCTTCATCACCAAAAATTGAACTAAGCTCATCCATGCATTGCTGTTGAGTTAGCCACGTCGAAAGTTGTAGAAACTAACCGCGCGAAAATGCTCACGAGTCAATCCCATAACTTGGCCTAAACAAAATCTTATAGCTTAGTGTAAACAATACAAATCGCGCTCAAATTTCGCAACATATCCTCAAAATAGTCATACTTTACGACAGTGATGTCATTTGCTAGATTGCTACTCTAGTGTTGCCAAATCTCAAAATATAAAAGGCAACCCTCGTATTGCTAGTGACACACCTACTGATAACTTACTTGTGATACTTTTGCCTCGTTCGTGAAACGGTTGAACACGGAACAAAATCTGGTAGAGGACCATTCCAAGAGAATAAATGTCAGCTGGTTGTGATCCTGGCGGCAATGACTTTCGGTTAATTAACCCACGAATGATTTCAGGAGCCTGTTGGACATATTCTGAAAAAAAAAGTCGAGAATAGCATCAGTATCGGTATACCAACACTTTGAAGCCATTCGAATAGCGAATTTTGTTTGCCAAATGCCAAAACAAGATGGCATTCAACGTCTCTGGCATTGCAATAGCTACTTCGTCGTATTTATAAATTATAAAACCGTGAGAGAAATGCAATTAATGATAATGAGCATATGCTTTTTTTTACTACTATCCAGTCATTCGCTCTTTTGTCACATTACGCAACCCTAGGATGGTTGCACAGTAGAGCCTCCTCCTTTTATGATCTTGTTATGACTGTAATTTTTAATAAGTTTACGGACAAAGATCTACTCATTAGGCTTCACGGTCATTATACGACAGAGTACGAGGATTATTTTTTGTCCTTCCTATGATTCCAGAAGTTCTCTTAAACTTACTTCTGTCAGCGATACGATCGGTCTCATCCTCGTTATCGTTGAGGATGAGCTTGATTTCGTTGTGATAGAGCTTTTCGCTGATGATATTCTCCGTGGCAAAGTTGGTTAGCTTCACCATCCAATTAGAATCAACTAAGCAGTTTTGTAAACATAATAAACCATGGTGTAGAATTGGAGAACCGTGCAGGAAAACTAAACCCTAAAAGAGATCCTCTCTTAGGTTTCAGTGCATTTTAGATATTAGTCCTGTGTCGATGTTTTTGATGAAGAAGTCACACCTTAACCACATCCTTTGCGAACGACACCTGGAAGTTTCGCCCTAGTTTAAGTTCGTCGTTGAATAAAATGTCCTGCAATATACAAGGGATTTGTTTCAAACGGCAATGGCTTTGATCTGAGTATAGCAAGCTCTTTAGCGTAAGTAGTGTCATATGGTCCGAAAAAAATATTACATGTCACAGCAAACTATGGTCGATGAATTCTTTTTTACCTTTTTTACCTTCTAAAACCAACCCTGTAAATCCCTTCTCCAGCTAACACCAGGAAAAAATCGAATAGGTCAACAAGAGGTTATCTGACAGAAGGATTTAGTTGCTTTCGAAGGTGCAAGCCTTAGTAAAGCAGTAGGGGAAGCTTTTGAGCGGTTTTCGGTCACGACAATGGTTACGTAGCGTTTCACCTCTGAGAAGTTCCGATGATTACGACATTATGCGTGAGCGTTTTCTTACAGCCGCTGAAGGTTTTATCAAATTGACTGTTGATGGTGTACTCCTGGGAGTTTTAACTCGAGTAATCTTCAACTTCTCTCTTTTTTCAACCTCAGCATTATTGTTCACGCTGTTAGAAATCTTTTGTTGTTTGAGGTTTTCAAGTAGAACACTTTATCAAGTTTTTCGACGTAATCGTCGTTTTCAGAGGTCTGGACGCGGTTTGAGATGTTTCGCAATATCCAATAGCGTTTGTCTCCTAGGCAAAAAACGACCGAAACTCATGGGGAAACTATTCTCTCCATGAAATAATCACCAGGGTCTACAGTCAAGGCGGACAGAATCCGCTATCGCCACCGGCGACTGTCAGTAGCGAATGAGGCTTATTAATTATTTATACTAATTTTAATTTATTATTTTTTTACTAATTTTCTTATTCTGGTTTTGATGTTTATATAACAATTCGCATCTTACTATTACATACTCTATTCTTCGCTAACCCCACTCACTGATGATCCTCAGGGGCTAGTGAAAAACATGATTCGTTTGAGTAAAAGACTTCACAATGCAGCCGCCTCAATCATGTTCGGTAGAACGTCGCTAAATCTGCAGGCATCGATGGAGAGTTGGTCGGTAGACTCGAACTGGATAGTCCAAATTGTCAAGGTTCTTCGCGCGTTACACAACTACCACTTTGTCTTCCTTTTATTCCTGATAAAGTCAGCACTGCAATACGACGAAGTATTTGCAGAGCTGACCTGCAAGATGTTGTCCAATTGGTGAATATACCCAACAGCAACATCAAACAACAGTCGGTTCAAAACCGGCTCTACGATAAACAATGCTTGACAAACGACTGAACCATATGTCCCTACGGGAAAGCAGGTGATTGCGCTTATGGGGTGATATACCAGCTAGAATGTCGGGCATGTGGATCAATCTATATCGGCGAAACAGAACAACAACTAGCTATACGGATAAAAGAACATCTAGCTAGTATGAAGCACGGGAACCCTTTAAAAGATGAGGTGCACAACGGCGAAAATTTCGAAGTGAAGTGCACTGTATATCAGGACAGGAGACGGAAATTCCAACGAGAAAGGCATCAGAGGCGTTCTGGATTCTGCAAAGGAGTCCAAGGTGAACAACAGAGATGAGTATCCACACATAACGAGTGACCTCTTGCCATACTTACCGCTTTGCGAGCTCTGACTCGTGATCAATAGCATCGTTATTCCATCTTCTTCATCAGTATAAGAGAGGCATTAATAAGTCTCATTCGCTACTGACAGTCGCCTGTAGCGACAGCGGTATAGAGAATCCTCTATTATCAACCCACGTCCAACCAAGTTGTTGTTTACGAATAAGAATAAATGGACCACCGAAGCAATGATAAAAGTGATCTGATTCTTATTGTTTGTGTTGGCCAATAAAAGGCCCATGCACTCGCATTAAAATACTTCTTCCTACTCTCCTCCGACTTCTAGCGGCCACAGCAGAGGAATCACTACATTTGGTGCATCGGCCCAGACACGGATCCAGAGCTAGTGAAAGCAGTCGAGTCAAAGATGCCTTCTGAAGGATATCAAGCGACTATACTTCTATATAGACATCACTCCTACTCCGACTATCAAACGACTATACTCCTATCTGTACACGGTTCTACTTCAGTGACGTAAGTGACTTTTCACTATGTCGTCATCCTTGGCATCCCGACAAGGGATTCTTCGTCGATCTATCAACCGACTGTCGTCTCTGTTGCACGACCACAGGGATCTTCTCGCACAAAGACTGGGCTCAGGACAAGAACCAGGGGCAGAAGATCGGAAAAAACTTCTGAGAACAGTCAAGCGAGCCGAGACAGCAATCCACCTAGAGAGAGAAAGACTCGAAAGCGCATTAGATAAATATACCAGTACAGCCGACAATTTGGACGCAAACGTGCAAATACCGTCGGATACTCTAGGGAAAGTTGAAACAAACGTCGAAGCAGCACATGAGCTCCTGGACGAAGCTCTGGCGGCACTTACGACGTTTACAGTCCTTCAGCAGGAACTGGGATCTTTGGAAGTGACCCACCCCTCGGAAACGCCTGATACCTCATGCATCTCAATCATGAAACTAGCACTGATACCAGTTCCCAAATTTAGGGGCGAAATTTGGGAGTGGGAAACGTTCTGGAAGAGCTTCGAGCACAGTGGTGACTCAAAGAACATTGATGATATCTACAAACTGAACTACCTTTTGGACTCACTACAAGGAAGGGTTAGAGAATCTGTGAAGCACTTCGAAGTATCAGGAGCGGCATATCCTTTGGTGGTCGCATACCTCAAAAACAAATATGACGACAAGGAAGCCCTGATAGAAAGGCTCCTCACAATCCTCAATTCGCGCGCGCCCATACAAACGGCTAGAGGACCAAGAAGCGTTCTGCGAAGAACTGCAGTCTATCGTATCACAGCTTAAAATCAAAGGCGAACATGTTGACAATGTCTTTCTGCAAAGACAATTGATCAACAAATTTTCACCAAAGTACAAAGACATGTCATCTGGCAGAAGACGAAAAACGAAGCTGAAGGATTGTGGAACACGCTGACATTACTGCTGATAGCTAAAGAGTATATCAGAGGAGAGCTCAGAGTCGCACGCCAGATGAAGCAGTGTACCATTTGCGATACATCGCAAGAGATATCCAGCACCCCGTATGAGACTCAGCACCGCAAACTTCGACAGAATTTCTGCTTCTACTGTGGAAAGAGTGGGCATCAGCCAGTGAACTGCAACGAAGCTACATCGTTGAAACAACGANCACATACCGCTTCACGCGAGTGACCTTCGGACTCAATTGTTCACCATTCCGGCTTGCGGGTACCATTAACCATCACCTCAGAACAATGGTGCAGGACATTCAGCTCGCAAAGGAGATAAAAGACAATATTTACGTCGACAATCTTATACTAACAACATCTTCAACAAGTGAAGCTCTGAAAATATATCAAGACACGAAGAAAATTTTCAAGGCCCTCAACAAGAATGTGCGACAATTCCAATCCAACAGCACCTGAAAAATCAGGTCACACCAACAGATCTCTGTCAATCTAAAGAAACCAAAGTACTCGGTATCACATGGAATACAATAAGCGACTACATAACTCTTTCATGCAAGTACCCTGAGAAAGAAATCATCACAAAAAGAGCCGTTTCAGAACAAGTGGCTGCTATTTACGATCCGCTAGGATGGCTCACTCCATTGACACTAGCAGGTAAAATATTCCTTCAGGAGTTATGGAAATTCGATTATCAGTGGGATAGTACACTGTCAAAAGAACATCAGCTGCAATGGAACGGCGTCACAAAATCAATTGGAAATTTCTGTCACATGATACCCAGGAAGGTAGCACAAATCGGTACAGCCTCAAACCTAATCTTGTTCTCGGGCGCCAGTGTACAAGCAATGGCAACCTGTGCATACATCGTGTCTGACAACGAAGCAAATCTCCCTGCTGCGAAGGCGAAGCTCCCTTCCATTAAGGAACGAACGACCATCCCGAAGTTAGAGTTGAACGCCCTCACTATGGCAACCCGGTTAGCGCACAACATCTTCTCAGCAATATGTCAACGTACAAGAATCCAAAGCGTTATTGTTCTCTCGGATTCCGAAATCGCTCCGAAATGGCTAGCCTCTCATTCGAATAAGAAAAAGATTGGAATTCTAGTAAAGAATCGCGTGGAAGAAATAAGAAGGATAGTTTCAAACATCCCAGTACCAGTACATTTCGGATACGTCAAAACTACCGACAACCCTGCAGACTGCGCCACCCGTGGAATGGATAAGAACAGCTTCTTCGACCGAATGTGATGGAATGGTCCAGACTTCATCAAGAAACCTCCAGGGAAATGGCCAGAGACTTGCAGTCTACTCGTCCTCCCTACCAACGGCGATGAACAGACCAACTATATGCTTCCAACAACAAGCACGCTACGTAACATTCCAAAAGAAATACTCGATTGGGAGAGGCCTCTCGAAGATGCCCTCGGAACTACAATATCGCATCACAAACACAATGCCAGAACTTCTTCAAATGACGAAGGAGCAGTATGTCACAGCAGTTGAAATAAGACTGTCGTTACAGGTGATTATCAGAAATCATCAGTTGGTACATCTCCAAGGATCGAAACAAAATTCATTGAAACAGTTAAAACCACAGAAAGACAAGTATGGTATCCTGAGATGCCGCGAACGAATGGAGCCCGCCGATCTCCCTTTTAAAGCACGTCAACCTATTTTAATTGCAGAAACCAAATTGGCAGAGATCATTGTACAGGATGCCCATTCCTCACTTCACTGCACATCTGCTCATACAATGGCCAACGTAAGAAACTGTTACTGGATACTCCGGCAACTAGTTCAACGTGTAAGAAGAAAATGCATTTCTTGTCAGAAGATGAATAACCTCGAATACAGATACCCAGAAATGGGGATCTTCCCAGACGACGTGTTTGCAGAGCGCACCCATTTGAACATAGTGGAATCGACTACTACGGCCCACGATCCGCCAAGGAAAATGATGAAGTGGTACAAGTATATGGAATAATCATTACGTGCATGACAACTCGACTACTACATCTGGAACTTGTACATGATATGACAACTAACAATCTCCTCAATGCACTACGTCGATTTACCGCAAGAAGAGGAGTTCCTACCACAATAACATCGGATAACGCACCTAACTTAGACATTGCAGAGAAGATTCTTTCTAATACCGTACGTTCCATCACAGAAGACACCTCGTTTGCCAACTCACTAGCATCGAAAGGTATCGAATGGAGAGCCATAACACCTTTCGCCCCTTGACAAGGAGCATTTTACGAGCGATTAATAAAGTCTGTCAAGTACTCACTCTACAAAGTAATGCGGAAAACCATCTTGACGAAGCCAGACTTGGAAACAACATTAACCGAGATTGAAGGAACTCTAAACACAAGACCACTCTCGTACCAAGAAGAAAATTGGGAGGAAAGCGCGATCTTGAGACCCATCGATTTCATACAACGTGATATGGTCATTACGTACCCGTTCGAAAATCGTGCAACAGACGGAAATGACGACGATTATTCCCCATCCAGCGAAGCAGCACAACTGAAGACTCGTCAACAAGCCGAAGAAGCTTAAAAGACAAGCCATCAAATAACGGGGTAATTTTGGACAATATGGAAGAATCAGTACCCAACCAGCCTCCGAGAGAAACACAAGCTTTTTATTAACAACAAAAGTGGAACCCGAAGAATACCAGCCAGAAATACTGTGGTGCTCATTTACGACTCAACAACTCCACGAAACACTTGGAAGCTGGGACGTACACACGATCTTTCTCCATCAGAGATTGGAATCATCCGAGAAGCACATGTTAAGTTACCAAATGAAGAGTCATCCGAAGACTTGTAAATCTTCTCATTCCGCTCGAGCTACAAGATGGTACAGATACAGAGGAATCACCGATCGTCGACAACAGCAGGAGGCGGGAGAACTCACAAGCGAGGCGCAGTCGTCGTTACAACCTCAGGCCACAACGAACTAATCACGATCAGAGTGAAATTCAACCAGAGAACTCGCCAGACGACTCAATAGAACAAGAATACATCACCAACCAGCAGGCGGCTCAATTGACAACGAAACGAAATAATGAATCGGAGGATTTTCAGCGGTCTACGTCAGCAACACAGCCCGCCGCGGAGTATAGAGAATCCTCTATTATCAACCCACGTCCAACCAAGTTGTTGTTTACGAATAAGAAAACATGAACCACCGAACCAATGATAAAAGTGATCTAATTGTTATTGTTTGTGTTGGCCTATAAAAGGCCCATGCACTCGCAATAAAATACTTCTTCCTACTCTCTTCTGACGTCCAGCGGCCACACAGGAATCACTACAAGCGGATTCTATCCGCTTCGACGATGGAACTTGGTGAGTATCTCACGGAGTGGCTAGTTTTCCGATGAGTTTCGGTCGTTTTTTGCCTAGGAGTCAAACGCTATTGGATATTGCGGAACATCTCAAACTGCGTTCAGGTCTCTGAAGACGACGATTACGTCGAAACATCAGGCCGTTAAGTTGACAAAGTGTTCCTCCTAGAAATTTCGAGCGTCAAAAGGATTCTAACACCACTAACTCGAGTCATTTGATACTCGATCATGGATCTTGAACAAGTTTGTTGATGAAGATTATCTAATTCAAACAAAAATTCGTATTTTCACTTCTAGGTAATCGTTAGATAGCATGTTTCGTTAACCAGAACATTAATACTGTGTCAAGAAAAATTGCATAACTCAAGGCTGCCACGGGTGCAGAAAATCCACATGACGATGAAATCATTCTGCTGGTTGAACGCAATACCATAGAACTTGTTCAAGTTTTCGTTTTCAACGAGTTTTAACTGAAAACGTAATACTACTATCAGAATATCAGCAGTTGATGAAGAATCGAAGTGCGAATAAGAGACCTCCTTGAGCAGTTTCAACTCTGACTTTGGGAATGTGATATTCCGCATCTGTTGGAAACGTTTGATTGCTATCCGAACGCCATTCGACATTGCTTGGTTGGCCGATAACACCTGTTTAGAGCCAACGCTGCCAGAAAATGATCCAGAACTTTGCGATTTGCTTGCCAACGAGTGCTCGGATTTCTGAAATTGCAAGTAAGTGGTTCTCCCAGAAAACTTGTTGCGCGGTCAATCCCCAACCCACATCACACTCCCCTCCCCCTCCTCTCCTCTTATCTTAGCCACTACATTCGAGGAGTTGCTCTTCTCACTTATAATGCAATAATCAAAAAAAAAATCAGGATCCGTACTCACAATCAATCATCCCTTGTTTGCAACGTGCGAGGATTAAAGTAAGTCTGTCGGTTAAACAAAAGTTTTCTTGCTAGTAAATTTCAGGTCAGCTGGTTTGCTGAAAACATGCAATAATTGTCAATAAAGTACCGATTTGTTGCTTTCCACTAGCTGGATGCTATCTCTGGGGATACGCCATGTCATGTCGTATAGTAACCGTTCTTTTCTGAAGGAACCACGCGAGAATAGGTATGCACTTCGGGCATAATTCAAGCTGCTCACTGTTTCAAATATATAAAATATGAAAGGGGTGCAGTAGTAGCGAAAAAAACGATCACTCCAAGAAAAACGAAGTACGTCGTGTAGTTACATTCAGAACCAGTGAAACCGCAATAAGGAACGGCTTTCGGTAGCCGGCCGCTGCTTGATGACCAGTAGAATTGTATTACTTCGTGTGCTACCTGAATATACTCATCACACAAAAGTCTGTACAAATCCAATTCTGCAAGTGTTACGTGTAAACCGATCTCATGGAAATTGTGAACCCTGTAAACAGGCCTTAACTCGATTGTTTTTGGTATCTGCACGACAAATCCTACACAGCTTGTTATCTCAGAACAGATCCCCACTGGCATAACTCACGTGCTCCGAACATTTGTCAGGATTACTATCACAGTTCTGGTTCTCCACGTTTTTCGCCTCAAGTTCAACCACTATTCGAAGCGTTCCGTTTGTCGTGTGGTAAGTTGCATAGCTAGGCACTCGGATCGCTTTATTATTCATTAGTACTTGGCCAGTGGCACCTGATAAAAAGAATAGAGAAACAGAGAGACATCCGACTTCCATCGATATATTTTACCTACTTAATGGCAACACAAACATACTATTCATTCGGTACCATTAGTTACATTAGGTCGTCCTAATCTACGATACATTAATACGACAAGCATCGCTTATCCGATAAAGTGATTATCTTACAACTATACTAACAAACCGATGAATTGGCGGTTAGTCATTTTTGCACAAATGAGTGATCCATTCCGATGAACATCATATCCTCCAACGTCTTCAAATGCATCACGGAGCGCTAGACCGTAAAGGAATAGAGCGTCGTACAGTGACATGTAAGTCAAAGTGGCATACTGAAATCAACGGAAGCTCCTTTCAATCCTTCTGCTTTTGAGACCTTCTGTTGCTAGAGGTTTGCATGTGAACTCACTCCTACCAATTAATAAATAGGCAGTAGTTAAGCGAAATTATTAAGATTTTCCGTAACAAAGGCCACGCTGGGTGCAGGGCAATGTGAGGGGCTTGTGTGTAGCCATCTACCAGATTACGATTACATTGTGGTACATCAAACATTTATTTGTTGATGCCGGATCGGAATCCTCTCAAATGACCTCTTTATATTGCTGTGCTCCCATCGCAGTCATTGCCTCAAATTACCTACATGACTACCAACGATCCCGGTCGCCTGACTGAATTTGTCTCGAAAATCCTCGTAGAACTTTCTATCGTAACCGTGAGCAGTGATAATGATGGTATTCTCGAATGCAGCTTTCACCTCCTGCTTGTCGACTGTAGCCGCTTCCCACGGATAGTGGTCGCTTGTCTAAATATCTTTACTATATATAATCGTACACCTCCAATGCCTCAAAGTTTCGAAGCTTGAAAAGTACCGTTTCACCGTGCAACATCCACCGTCGCTTTTATTCCTGTATCTACAGATTCTATATTTATTTATTGGGCGGCATTTATTTGCACATGAGGAGCGAATGAGTCTTCCAGGGTGCCGATCGGAGCTTGTATGTGTGTTATACATTCTGAGTGGAACAATCTGCACACAGTCTGTAGTATGGTCCATGCAGGTACAACCAGGCGAATTGCATTTTCTTCTGCTTGTAGTAGTGGTTGAAATGACATTGAAAAAATATGATCTTTTATGTGAGATGCACTATGTAATATCTGGAGCGTAAGCGTTTCCAATTTAAGGGAAGCGGATTTATCAACATTTGGTGTACTAGACTTCTGAGAAATTCGGTGATTGTTAGTTAGCCTGTTTCCAGCACTCTCTCCCATAAAAATGAACATCGATCGATGCAGGGAGGAGGAGAAAGTTATATGGGGACCCACTGTCTGTTTTTATTTTTATCTCACATTTACTTGCGACATTGAATTTGCTGATTCATTCAATGAGTGAACCTTATGTTTTTGTTAAAAATCTTAAGACCTGATAATTACGATGCAATACAATTTCTCTGTATATAGAGTGCTAACATTGTCTGTCTCTTTGTGTGTAACTCCGCAAAAAGTCAATGAGATGATTGTGAAATGTCACGTGGAGCATGTTATGAGATAGGAAGTTTCTTATATTGCTTATAGTCATGTAAATAAACGAAAAAGCTTCACTCCCGTGAATGTGTTATACAGTAACCTGAGTTCTCACCGGGGCGCGTTTTTTGCATTAGAGCGCGGGTGGTGAGACGCTTTGAGCTTCCCCTTTAGGGTTTGGAATTTGAACATGAGGTGAACATGAATGTTTCTTATATTTCCAATAATGAAGTAGGCGCTGCTTTTGATGCTAGAGTTGCTGAGTACAAATGATGTGAATATCGTCATCGTACCCAGTAAAAATGTATGTGCCATGAAGCCAGTCATTAATCCGGTTAATGAAAACTCAGGAAATCATAACAACAAAAATAATATGGAATTCTCCACTAGGTTTTGTTGTTTTTAAAGAAGAATGACCAAAACGGGGTAAGTACCAATTATTGCTGTATGCTACGATTCCCGCGTCGCCCTCATATCGAAGGAGGGTGAAGCTCATAGCACAAACTTGGTATATCGAAAGAGTCATATTAAAATGACCAATAGGTGAGGCGAAATCATTGGCTTTTCGGAAATAATCTAGTTTCGCTGCTCAAAGGTTTTTAAATCAATAGCACAAGAGGCAAAAGGAAAAAGCATCATATTAAAGCTACAACCAACCTAGAAATGGAGCAATTAATAGGTTGACAACAATATCTCTTATGACGGCTTCACCTCTGATCGAATACGCATGTTGCCCCTTGCCAGCCAGTCAACACTGAATATTTGTGTTTTCTGTCAGCACGCCATTGCTGCATTTCCAGACCAAAGTGCTCATACAACTTTCTTATGCACCCGTCTCAAACATCTGCTAATTATACCGCGAAAATTAGTGCTCAAACTTATGGGTGAAAAGCGGTTCTACGCAGTTTCTGACTTTAATTCCCTTCTCTGTATTTATCCGCTGCAAACTGTTTCATTTCAGAGTAGAGCACGATATTAAGTTGAACACAGATTGTCTGCTTTCCTACATAATGTGATTGACAAGCTCCGCGCTTGGAATAAAGAAAGATGGCGGAAAATGTTCCTACTGACAGAACAAAACCTGACTTGTTGCTTTAAGCGAAGAAGAATTTCGAAAGAGTCGCCTAAATGTGCTTACCGTTCGCGCTCTGATGCAAACAACGCGCCTCAGTGAGAATCGGGATATTGTGTGACACATTCACTGGACGATTAAATCGGTCTTGTTCTAAACAACCGCCACGGATCACTTCAGACGCTACCTACTGGCAATCATAAGCTGCCATTTCTTACTGCAGTAGGAACCTTATCTATCAGGGTTGAGTCATAAGTCCTCCGACAACGTGTTAGTGATGAATTCTAGAGCTCATGACTCGGGAAAGTGGTGACGCAAATGGATGCGCGAGGCATCATTAGATAGAGTATAAAGAGCTGCTCTAAATGCATTCTAAAGAACACATGTTTCTTCTCCTGCAATCATGCTCCATGATTTCAAGCCGTCGCAACTCCACCTCCGCAACAACATCCTATTTCTTTTTTTATCTGGCCAAGGACCGGCGGCAATCGATAGGCGTCTGGAGGAAATTCACAAGGAGGAAGCTCCTGTCAGAAGCGCACTTTGCAAGTGGCACTCAAAGTTTGCGTCGGGCGACTGTTCCATCGAAGATGGAAACTTTCCGGGAAGCACAATGGACTTGGATTTGGACGTGCTGCGGAGCCACGTGGAAGCCGATCCGTATCAAACTACTCGAGAACTGACAGTCACTCTCGGGGTGAGTCAGTCCACAGCTGTTCGTGGATTGAAGTCAATCGGCAAGGTACGAAAGCTCGGTCGATGGGTGCCTCATGCTTGGGAGCAGTATGACATGGATCAGTGCGCTAACGTGGCACTTTCTCTCCTCACGCTCAGGCGCATCCACACGTGGCTCGAGCATCCTGTCACTAGGAATGAGGAGTGGATCCTCTACTTTGACGTTCACTGGCGTGCTCAACGGGTTGACAAAGGTGCGGATGCAGGGGGCTTCCCTAATTCCAACGTACCCACTATAGTCTGCTCTGCATCTGGTAGAGCGTTCACGGTGTCGAATACTGGGAACTGGGACAAAGGATATACAGTGACCGCAGACGTCTACATTAGGCAACTTAGGAATTCGAAAGCGAATCTCGAAGTTTCACGTCCACAGCAGCACAAAGTTTACTTACAGCAGACAACGCTCGGCCGCACATTGCAAGAACGACCGAACAGAATTAATGAATTTCGGCTGGACACTTTCATCACTTGCACCATATTCACCAGGCTTGGCTCCCTCGCAATGCCGCCTTTTTCTCCATCTCCAACGTCATCTGAATGGACAAGACCTTCAGACCCGCAACGACATCAAAATGGCACTCGAGCAATTCTTCGGACCAGCACCGAGCGTTCCGGAGCAGGGGTATCTACGATCTGCCCGAGCGTTGCCAGAAGACCATCGATGCCAATGGGGCATATTTCGAATGATTCCCTATTGTCGTTTAAAAATTGTAAGATAAAAATAATCATTGTCAATTGGCCCGACGATTAATGACTCAATCTAATAGATCCTTTCAATCCCAGGGCAATCAAACCTTCAAAAAAAAGAGTAGCAGGATGAGATGACTGGGGGAATTCCACTCCCGCATCAGGCATCATCAAACACTTTGCGGACTTGACCATTACAACTCTAACGCTTTATTTCCTACCAGTCGGCTCACCCGGCTGACGCCGGCCTCCCCTCCTTCTCGTGATGAAATGGCCTCCTCGCCTGCACCTTTTCAAATTGGGAGGCTTTGTTAGATGAGAACAGGAGTTATTCATTCCCGCCGAACACATACACCCAACTCAATTCCTGCGAGCCCCGTCCGCCATGAACAAACTTCCTTAGGTTCTGTGTGTTCAAGTAACTCGATTTATTCCCAGCCTTCTGACCTTGGTTTGGAAATTTCGCTGCAAGCCTAAATTAACATTTTTTTGCCCACGCCTCGCCTCCTGCGAGCGGAGCTAAGATCTACTGCCTGTACTTCCATCGAATATAAACGCTCTAGGCCCACGCTAAAACTTTCGCACAAGCCCCGCCTTATGTGGGTAGCTCTAGTCTTGCGACCCACCATGAGTGTTTCTATCCCGCACACCCATGAAATTTGAGCGCTCTAGCTTCACGGGAACAAGAGCTATGAATTTCCACTCAAACCGCACCCACTGGCCTACTGTGAGCGGATTCCGGTCCTGCCACCCATCACAAGTGTTCCCATCAAGCCGCCTTCACTCCTAGCAAATTTGAACGCTCTAGGTCCATATTTAAGTTAATCACACAAACCCTGCCACTAGTAGGCAAAGTCCGGTTCTGCCATCCATCATGAGCGTTCCCATCCTGCCGCCTGTACTCCTACTAAATTTGAACGCTCTAGGTCCAATTTTAAGTTTTTCACACAAGTCCGGCCCCTTGTGAGCGTCGCCCGCTTCTTCCATCCACCATGGGCGTTCCTATCCTGCCTTATGCACTCTTACCTATTTCGAACGGTCTTGATCTGTAGGAATAGGATTAATGAATTTCCGCTCAAACCCCGCCCCTGCGGGTGGAGTCCGATCCTGCCACGCGCCATGAGCATTCCCATCCTGCCGCCTGTACTACTACCAAGTCTGTGCGCTTCAGGTCCATGGGGCAGAAGTTCTGACTTTCCGCTAAGACATTTATTTCACACAAACCCTGCCCCCTGTGGGCGGGGTCCTGTCCTGTTACCCACCAGCTTACCAATGCACACCTGTAGCCATCTTTGCACCCCAGTTTCTAAGCCGTCTTGTGACTGAATTCGAAAACATGGTCCTCAGTACAGCTCATTTCTCTACGTGAGCTCCTCCATCGCTCCCACAGTGTGGCGTGCCACACTGTGGGCGGGGCTCCGCCAAGCTGATGTTTACGCTTCTCGGGACATGGCCCACCCATCCCACGCTGACCCGGTTTCTCCAAGCAGATCTGAGGGAGCTAAGGAACTTCGTGACAGATATACATAACAACAAACGGCAGAGCGACAGACGACTGAACGACAGACGACAGACGAAGCGCTTTATAGTAAGAATTAGGTTGGAAGGAGAGTCCTGCAACAAAAAATTTGAAGCGTCAGCAATTTGTATCAACAGTGTGAACACGGTAGCAGAAGTGATAAACTTGTAGGACATTCCTCAGGTCATCAATTGAGTAAATAAGGGCACGCGTGTGGGCTTTGGCAGCTTTACGGTCAGTGAATGGACAACACCCGATTCGAACCATCACCTTCTACTAAGCACGCCAAGGGGAAAACGTGGGTGTAGCGGCTCAAATTATCAGCAACCTGTTTAATCCTGGCACTGCTCACCGATCAACGGTCAACAATCGGTTGGATCGCTTCAATGGAGGAGATACTAGCCTTCGAAGTCACGCAAGCATGGTCCCTTGATTCAATGGAGGTTGGAGGGATCCATTCACTATGAGTTGCTAAACGCAGGCTAGATGGACACAGCTATCGGTTACCCCCATGAACCCCGAAATTTGGAAAACAGGTTTAGAGAAGGACGATTAAAACCGTAAATCAGGTCCCGGGACAACGCACGTCGAAATTTCGCATCAAACACGCGTCAAAAGTTCCACGATTCGAATTGGTTCCAGGTTGTTCATCAGTCGAACTCCCTAAGTGTTGCCTCTTTTCTCTGCGCTCCGCGTTCTTGAGCATACCGTTGTGGAAGAAAAATTCGTAACTTAAAGTGATTTGAAAACGGCAGTCTATTACTTCTTTGAGTCACAGCTTCCTCACTCCTGAATAAAAGGCATCAGTGATTCACTCAAAGGATAATGGAAGGTTGTTGACTTCTTTGGTAAATATATTTCCGAAAATTGGTTGGCCTGGAAAATTTCAGAAACGATTTGGAAAAGACCTTCATTTTGTTGCAGGACTTTCTTTCCAACCTAATAGGATAATGGAATTTGAGCGAGTTTTGAACATACATGTTTATGATGCTACGGCTTGAAAGAACCCTTCGCTCCTAACTATCTCACCCTTGATGCGTGATTTTTAGAAGAGAACTAAGCAGAACTTTGGGTGAAGCAGAAGTGAAACAGAGCACAAAAGGATGTTTCTGTTTTGCTGATTGTGGACATGTGGTGCACGCGTTAGCATATGATGCACTCGAAGCTCAACTGATCGACTAGGAGTGAATTTCGAAGGTAGTTCTAGGTCGTACTTGAATGGTGCGGGTTGAACTGAATTGTAAAGGATAGAGAATACCTAACCTTCGAAAACTTAGTTTCCGATTCCATATGTACATTTATCTCTCTATGAGAGTGGCATCATCCTCAGCGCCACCCGCCTAATAAGTTTTATATGTAAGTAACTTGAGTGTAACTACTTTCTTATACTTCACCTCGTTGTTCTTTTTGACTTAACCGCTGCGTGCATCAAACGAAATAATATAAATAAATACATAAGACGAGCACACACAATTTTTATAGCCATGCACCAACGTCTATAGACATCAAAAACTCACATTAACAGCACCTTTTCAATTGTATTACTTTTTATTATTGTGAACTATGACGACAACTCACGTGGGAAAGCCAGGGGATTATATATACATATTCATCAGACTTCATTTCGGAACGGTGAACAGAGAGCATGAAATTGGTGGCTGATGTGACGTCCATTCCCAGTTCGACGATGATTACTGCAATAGGCCTCAAGCAGTGTTCTAACAACTACCTCTTAAATTTTGAGATTTATGCTTCAGAGGTGCATTTAAAGAAACTATGCACCGAAGAAAGAAACCGTAGTACATATAGGCTTCAACAACATATAAAGGAAAAGTCACTTTCTAGGTACTGGAAATGGAGACAATTCACCTTTCAACTGAAGGTTTTTGACGAATCTTCCTCTCACCTTCTATCTGAAGACTTTTGTCTAACGTCTCTGATATAGGAATAGAGCTCTTCGGGTATTAGAGGGCGTATTATGGACATTGAAGGTCTTGGATCTACTGAGGAATCCGTGACGATGGATTCTTTCAATTATATTTCGTGCCACACCTTATCGAGTACCACATAGCAGAGTCACAAGCGATACTATGCATCTAGTGAACGACCTTTATCACTGGAAATAGGAAATGTCTTCGTTCTCCCGTTCTCCGAAGAATTTCGCTTAGGTAGAAGAGGAATCGAAAAACATGTCAGGAATGTGTCATATCCTTACAAGCCTCAGGATGGAGGCAGAGTCCAAATTCAGTTAACTCCTGGAGTAAAGCGCAACCAAAAAAAAATAAGAATACTTCAACTTATCAGTTACTTCTTGCTTTGTTTCGTAGCAATTTTAGCTTTCCGGAGGCAATGATATCGTCAGGCGTTTGACCTTCCTCCACATCTATCACAATATTCACTTTGACTTCTTTCCTCCTGAGAAGATTAGTTAGTGATTGGAGAGAGAGCCGATCGTAGTTAGACGCCGCTCGTACAAATCCGACCTAGTAACAAGGAAAATGAGAGTAGTAATACGGAGCAATCCCTCCTGTTTGTTGATTCCATAATATCGGGTAAAACTTGAATGGAACGGACAGGTTGATATGCCGTATCTATGGAGTACCGTCCAGGATATATAAGGTGACCTTAAGCGTATGACGACCGCAGAAATGGAACTTTTGTCTTATCTGATTTCCATTTTTTCTGACAAGCTGATTCCATTTTCGCAGAACCCTTATAGCATTATGTCGACACTTTCGAACGCAAAAGGTTGGGCACAAAGTGTTGCGACGTGCGAGTTGCTATTTTGTATGAGTGTACACGGCTCTTTTGGAATACAACTATGAAAGAGCCCAAGAAGGTTGGGCGAGTCAGAGGAACTGCCTCGTATAGAAATCCGTATCATGCGAAGGCAATATAAGCAGTTGTTTTGAAAGGCACAGAAATACTTAATTATCTATTATAACTTATCATCCCAATAAAACTGTAACAAAAGCGTGTTAAAAATAAGGTCAGTTGTAAGTGTAGGACGAACCTGGTCCCAATTGTTCAACTGAAGGAAAGTGAGTGTAGCGCGAGCCATTTCACTAGCCGATGTGAGAGCAACAGATCCAAGAGTAGGAAATGCGGAACGATCACTGAGTATATCATCACCAGACATATGAGCAATAATGGGTACATTCCATCGGGGCGCTAGTCGACCGATCACGAGCATTTCTGAAAGAGCAGTCAGGCTTTAATATGTAGAGTGGCCTGCATATAATAATGAAACGTTAGGTATGCATAGCATCAACTTGGTTGTGAGTTCCTCTCACATTCTCTTATGACAGGTTTTTTGGGACCTATACTGACATTTGTATTTGTAATCATCTTTCCCAGTACAAGCGAGTGTGAAATACGTGGGCTGCCTTTTATATTTTGAGATTTGGGAACAGAAACAAATATCATTTATTGGAAATCGCTTTATTGCCTTTCGAAATTCTCCACATTAAGATCTATACACTTTTGCATGGGCTCGAACCAATTTCCGAAGCACTTTTGCCACTCTGATGTAGGTAACTCTAAAACATGGACTCTGAGCGCATCAACGGCTTCTTCAGGTGTCGAAAAACGTTGACCTCTCATTTTAGTTCCTACCTACGGGATGAGAAGAAGTCACCCGAGGACTACATGGCTGATGACCTGTCTAATCATTGTTTTGAGTGCTGAAAAATGCAGTCGTTTGAGCCGACGTGTGGGAGCTCGCATTGTCGTAGTGAAGAGTGATCCGTCATCAGCAGTTGGTTTTCCTGAATTTTGGAAGTCAACTGGCAAACAAATGGTGGTGTATCACTCAAAATTGAATGTTCTGCTTATCCTAGTGGTACGGTTGCGACATGTCCAGTTTTTCTAGAAAAAAAAAGGAGATCAACTGCTCGGAAGTGCTTGGTGCGCGGACAGCTCTTGATGAATTTGGCTCATCTTGAAATACCTATACGGTCGACTGCTGTTTCATTTCGGGCTCACACGCATAAATCCATGATCCATCATCTGTTTCAATGCTATAGACGTGTTTCGAAGCACCGCGATCGTATTTTTGAGCATTTCTTTCGACCAATCGACACGAGTCCCTTTTTTGGGGGATTGGCAAATTTTTCAAAAACAATTTTTTTACAGTCAAGTGTTCATGCAGTATTGAATGTATGCTGGTCCCACCAATGCCTAAGGTTGTCCCAATCTCACGATAGGCCACATGACGGTCTTGCAATATTCGTTTGTGCACAGTGTCAACGGTTTCCGGAACATCAACTGATTTTGGACGACCATCACGAAATTTTTCTTCGAGTGAACTACGACCTCGGGTGAACTCACTGTACCATCGATAAACACTGGCCGTGGATGGAGCTTCATCACCAAAAGTGAACTAAGTTCATCCATGCATTGCTGTTGAGTTAGCCCACGTCGAAAGTTGCAGAAAATAGTCGTGCGAAAATGCTTACGGTTCAACCGCATAACTTGGCCCAAACAAAATCTTATAACTTAGTGTAAACAACACAAATCGCGCTCAAATTTCGCAACATATCCTCAAAATAATCAAACTTTACGATAGTATATCAGTTGCTAGATTGCTACACTACTGTTGCCAAATCTCAAAATATAAAAGGCAGCCCTCGTAATTCGCTTGTTCAGGAATTATTCCGCCATCCAATCAATTAATTCAATTTTGGAAAGAGATCGGTTACAGGTAATTTAGAGAAATATCTCACAAACCTATGGAGGCTTCTTCAGTCATCAAATTTTCTTCCCCTATGCAGTCGAAGCTCTTAAAAACAAATAAACAGGGGAACAGGAACTGACGAGTCTATTTCCAGTTCCTTCATCTCATGTGCTACTCCCCAAGCAGCATAATAGTAATAATAATACATATGATTCACAACAACTTGCTAAGAGTGGTGTTGCTTCATTTCCGTTGTATGATTTGTTGAGCCTGTTGGGCGTAGCATAAATGACTAGGAACCACGGATGCGCAGGATCTAGTCACATTTTTGAAATCTCGTCGTAGTCGCTTTTGTGATAGGCTTACGGCTAATCAGGAAAAAGGCAACAATTGAACTTCAAGATTTTTATCGTTTTCTCAACCACGTCATGCTTTTCCGTCAGATCACGATCCCCAATGAGCTCTTTCACCGATAAGATAAGCTTTGGCATTTGCATTTTGCTTAGGTTTCAAGTGACAAGCACAGGCAATCGTCATGGGCTGGTGCTAAGATATAGATCTGGATTTGTAGCCGTCGACTGACCAACAATTTGGAAGCGTGTTTCTGTTGTCAAATCCGCTGATGCAAGCTTGGAAGGCAAATTACGACATCATCGGACTGACCGGGACGAAAAGGCACAGCACGCCGTATTCAAAACAGTTGGAGAAAAACTGCTCCTGGGAACATGCGCTAGCAGAGGCTTTGGCGATATTGGTGTCTTCGTCAACACGCACAGAGGACAAATTTTCGAGAAAGAGCAGGATAGCAAAAACGGATCTGAAATATGAGATGGAAAAATATTCGAAAGTGTCTCACTTGGCGATGAACATCGATTCGTAAGAGAACTTTGGAAGTCGATTTGCGATTGAGAAGACGTGGCTCAACACCGACTCTAACAATCTTCGTTATTTGCGCGTCAACATCGAGCTACGATGAAAAGAGTTGAAGGGTTCTACAGTGAAGACCATACTTTCTTCAAGGTCATCGTAGGTGATTTCAACGCCGAGATCAACCCAGACGAACGGCTGAAGAGCTCCATATCGGGATTCACGGAATGGGATTGAATGAGCAAGGTGAAGGCTGTCCGAAATTATCAAGTCGAAATATGCTCGGTAACTCGCAATATAAGCCCCCTCACCCTACGGGCATGGGAGTCACTCGGTGGGCAGTTTCATGCTGGGTAGATCACATCGTCGTCACGTTTTGCCTGAGAAACGTCGCTGTCGTGATGACGGATCAGAACATTTTTCCTCCGCGCTAGATTCCGCTTTTCACTGCGTGGAGAGAGAGCGGCGAAACTGAACCTAACGAAGACGATGTTCATGCGTAATGGGCTGGTACCTGATGCTCCTTTCACGTCGAGCGGAACGAACATCTCTGAATGCTTTAGCTATGTTATCTGGGTGGCGAAGTCAATAGGATGAACAGCCTAGCACCGGAGCGGAGCAAGAGGAAATGCGTGGCGTGGGGAGTATTTAACAACATCGAGGGAGTAGTGAATAAAAGGAAGAAGATATTGCTCCGCAATCACCATTCCTACAATGCGGTCGTTCCTGCCTCGAAATACGCCTCAGAGACTTGGACTCTACGAAAGATGGATGAGCATGCAGTTAGTGTCATTCAACGAAAGTCGTTGGGTGATAGCGTCTACGAACGAAGACCAGGGACGCCGTTGTTTACGTCAAGATACCGAATAAGATGAGCGGGGCCGTCATGCGAATCAGGGATGACCGTTGGATGAGGACGATTATTCCTTTCGGGACGACAGCGCTAGGATCCGATGGTCAGACCTTTTCATGAAAGCGCTGAATAAAAGGGATGTTCTGCCCTCTGTCCCTCTTACGAGTACGATTAAGTGGACAACACTGGCTCGTGACAGGGACGATCAAAAAGTTTCTGGCGTCTGCTCAAGGAAATCGATCATCAGTGGGACGACAGATGACAAAGGTGATCTTGACAACTCTTTTCAATGTACATCTTTCCAAGTTCCAGACCGAGCAAAGCGGGCAATCTACGAAGGCTCACCCACTGTAGGTACTGCCGGATATTAGCAAGCAGACAACATGAAAAACATAGCACCTAATGGTGATCGCGTTTAATGAATCGCAAACATTTACATCATGTTACTAATGGTGTTCAGATTGAGAATTCATAAAATTGGTGAATTAAATATTACAGCGGGAAAGAGTATGCCTAGAGCTACTTCAAGGAACCTGGTCAAATCAACATAGTGGGCGGACAAAGTACGCACTAAATCAGAAAATTACCTATTAGAGCGCGATGAAGTGTGGTTAGAGGTACTTGAAGAAATAAGTTCAAATTCCCACAGTGTTCGGACTGAGACCGACAATTGATAAATGTATGAATTACATCCTAGAGCGCGAAAAGGGCAGGTGAGAGGTACTGAATACATAAGTGCTAATCAACAGTTGGGGGACCGAGAATGAGAACTCACTAAATTGGAGAATGACCTCCTATAGCGCGGAAAGGGTGGTTAGAGGTGCATGCAGAAATAAGTTCAAATCAACAGTGGGCGGA
>UZAF01017480.1:5238-22220 GCA_900617895.1 Haemonchus placei
TCTTGGTCAGAACCGTTGAAACATTCGAAAACGAGTATAGCTAGCTCATCAGCGGGCTTACGATAATGTTCACGCCAATGTTTTACCTTCTAGGGTATGACTCAATCCTGGGAACCGGTTGGGAGAACAGGCATCGCAGCAGCAGCAACAAAGAATAAATGTCACTTTGAAGGAAATCAAGGCTGAAGAAAACGGAATTTTGATTGAATACAAAGGCAAGTGTGTAACGAAGCCGTGCATAGAGGAGGAAAGACAAGAAATTCAATGGAACTTCATCTGAATGAAACAAAGGAAAGACAACACAGCTACATGGAAGCATCGAACAAACCAGAATTTCTGTTCCATACAGAGCTGATGCTATTAGACTGCCTCCGGAACGATGGGAAGGGTTGATTATATGAAGGCCATTGTATAGGAGGAATACGCATTCAAAGGTAACCTCGAACTCGAGCAGAAGTCGAGCGTATAAGCGCATTCCTTGGACAACGTTGAACGTTCAAAGGCCTTTGTCACTATTGGTTCCTTGGTTGCCTTCGACGTTTCCGAACGGGCACCATAGACCTCCCTTGTTTCTTTCTAGCCCTGTACCAAACGTGATGCACGGGCACAAGCAATATGATATCAGTATTATGAGTGGAATTTCCAGATTAATGCCCTTTGTTATCCTAAAGAGCTGTCCGTAAATGACTTTGAAAAAGACAGGAGAAAAACATTTTCTTAAAGATTTTTTTGGTCATGACAATCTGGTGGTTTGAGTTCGGACTGCACAGCAAGGGGACATGCCAAAAATTCGCCTCATATTCGAATTGGCACTCTGAAAATTTTTCCAGGCCCTGTATTGAGTTTAAGAAGACTGATACATCTGAAAGGGGGGGGGGCGTGTCCGCACATTTGCAGATGGTCTTGTCTTTTTCATTCAGGAATTATATGTAGTAGTTTCAGGCAGCCAAGAATACGTAGATAAGCTCAGAACCTTCTGCGATTCAAGAATTCTTTAATTCGTAAGACTTATATGCCTCCTTTTATTAGATATTTAAAATAATTGAATGGTCGAGATTGCGGTGCCATCATGGGTCAAAGGTATTGCTTGGGGACATGATGGCATCGCAATTTCTTCAACCTCATCCTGCTGTTCACAAGTCAGGATTTTCTGCGTGATGGCAAGAAAAAATTATAATTTCATTAATGAATTTCCTGGATAGATAGCCTTCTGTGGCGAAGCTAGGGCCTGGTCAATACCTGGTGGCGGGTTGAAATCGCAAAAGCCAAGCGCAGGGTGAAGTGCAGAATTTGTTAACTGGATACTTTCCAAAATATAACGATGGGCGATCGAAAGCTGTATTTCTAACCTTGAAAGGAGGAATCACTGGAATAAAAGTTATGGGTTGGAATGTCACAGGCCTATCGTGGGGATGATGGCAGAACATTGAAATGTTCCTGGTCTAAAATAATGGGGATGTTGGAAAATACGAGTGTACGAAGGCCTATTCCCAACTTGATAACAAACATATGGGAGTTAGAACTTTGGTAATTTACAACTAAAACTACAAAACTTTGTTCAGAGAACGGGAGGATGCCTGTGTTTTATTACAAACCAGCAGAAGATCGCGGCATGTCGACTACATTCGCTCACAATTTCTCACACCTGAATCGTCGTTGTCACTCGGAACAGTGAAGGATAGAGGATAAAACTTCAAGGCGTTAATCAGTCCCGTCTGAGGGAAGGGACGTCATTCGACTTCCGTTCAGAATCGTGGCGGCGTATTGTTTCAATTGTTTCGATTTACCTCCTTTTTGAAAGATGACTGACTTTACTGATTTACCTGATGTTACGATTCCAATACAGAATTAGCTAGGACCGTACTGTTGATAGTTGCCGCTTTGGTGTAGGTAGGTTCCAATTTTCTGCAAAGCGAAGGAGACAGCCGACCCTCCTTTGGAATAAAAACTCTTTCATTTTTTTATGTTCCGCACTGAAAATTTGGACAAATTGTAGTCTAGCAACTAGGAGTTACAGCAAGGTAAGTTACAAAAATAAACGAAGCTCCTAATTATTTATGGTACACCCCGAATTCGAGCGGAACTGATGTAGTGGCAAGTTGCGCACTTCACACCCGCACGCTCACGGGTTTGGTTACGGTTGTATCTCCGCCCAGAGCGACCAAGCCTTACATCCTTTCGCGGTCGGTTTATAGGTACCAGTTCGTCTGGTAGGATAAAACCACTGAATTTTACGTCGGCTGGCTACCACAAGTAATTGTATAGGTCATATACGCATTCAAAACGCCACTACGATTCTGAATGGAAGTCGAATGCGTGGGGGCATCCCTCTAAGGGGATTGATCAAGGCCTCAAGCTTGTAGACTTTTTTCTCCCAGGTCCCATTATAGGTCTTCCATTGTAAAGTATCACTGAAGACAATATTAATTTGAGAGCGTAACGAAGGCCGTTTTAGAGAATCAGAAGGGTTATGTAGGAACAGCAGATTCGATATGTTGATAGTGAGGTGTGAATAGCAACATCACAAGAATAATTACAAGTTACCTACCGCTTTCTGCTTACCTAAATGGGGTTTGTAGGTAGAACTGGGCAAGGAACAACTGTTCCTCATTTTATATTGCCAGTCGGTCAACCATAAAAAGACTGAACATGGGCCAAAACCGTAAACCCCATGCACTTTCACTGGCTATCCTAGCATGCGAACGTGGCGCCATTCTTTTGGAATTGAACTCTTGACCGACAACAGGTGGCTGTTTATCGTTCACGCAAACCATTCCAACGATCAAGAAATTTCTGTACGTAGACTGAGACGAGAGGGGGTTACCCCCCATTCGACTATGATGCATGTGGCGTTCCCATGACCCTGAGAGACCACGGCTATGGAGTAGTGTGACACGAACGGTGATAGAAAGAACGTCGATCACAGTGGAGTGCACAGACACTGATGGTAACCCCCATACCGCAGTGACCTCGTGTCGACGGGCCAGCTGATTGCGACGCTGGTGGCACTACCCACCTCTGTACTTTCGACCCAAGTGCTCGGTAGGCGAGATTGACTACGATCTTACTTCCTTGTACAATCTTTGTGTAGACGTGATCAAAGTTGGCGGACCCGATTTCGTGTACGTGGGAATTCATCGCTGCCCGCTCGCCAATTTATCATCTAGTTGTCACTTTGCTGTATCCTGGGGTGAAATATGGCTTTGTCCATCCCCCTATCAGCTAAGAGTTGCTGATCACCTTCCACGAGAACCCCACATCTTCTTGTTTTCCACGAACAAGCTTTTATTATGTTTCTTTGTAGAATATTTACTTTTTATTGGGCCATAAGCATGTTAAATTAATCTTTATGTTAGTTATATCTATGTCTGGCCATCTGTCATCTTGTCATTAGCCTTAATCAACTTGAAAATGGCTTTCAAGCTCTTTCAATCGTTCTGTTTTTAAACCATTGCCATTATTGCTTTCACTGGTAAGCCAACTGACGGTTTGATGAAATTCATCATGGCCTTGAACATAGAACCCTATCACTTGAATTCAAGCCAAACAGCCCACACAGATGGTTCTAGAATGGGAATGTAATGACAGTCGGAAAAAATTAAAAAGAGGAAATGGAGAAACATCTGTGGCCTTCTTTCACCTGAGAAAGTCCAATGTCCGTTAATCCATTCTTTGGGGCAGGTAGTACAAAATATAGGTAGGAGATCAAGTAGTTCGAGGCGCTCCTAGTACCTACCAACGGAATCGATTCCCAATACGAGGCATTCGTTTTTTATCATTTTATTGTACCAGGCTACTAGACACTTGAACCCAGTGAGCCAAGGATTTACAATTGAATCATTGGATTTACATCTAGGAATAAGCCGTTCGATTGACTAGATTTATCATCAGGCAAGATTCTGCCATCTGATAAATGCCCGTCTGTCATCTTCTTCCTGGTCTGTTACCCTATCCCTTTACCAAATCGCCTGTGACTATGTAAACATCAAAGGGATTCCCCCTTTCTACCCATTTTCTCTCTTTTTTACTTTTTCCGACTGTCATTACATTCTCCTTCCGTAAGCGCCTGGTGGGTTGTTTGGCTTGAATTCAACGGGGGTCAGTGGAATTTCGAGCATCCTACAAACTAGTTCCGATGTCTGGTAAGGGCGGTTTTTTGTAAGTGTGAGCGAACTATTTTAAACCCGATTTTTAACAGATCAGTAACTTGGGCAAAGTTCATTTTGTTCGCGGACAGGTGTTGATTTTCATTGAGTGTTATTGCACAATCCTGTGCCACAAATAAACCGAGGTGGTCGAGTTGATTACCAGTCAAAACAACAGCGCTCACAAGTGAAAACATCCGGGTTCGGGACATAGTCTGTTCAAACTTTGAACTGTCATCGTGCTTTGGAGTTCTTTGTGCTCAAACCGAGGCTCTTTCAGAAGCATTGAGCCAGGAAACCATAAATTACCCAATCTTTCGGTATGCTAAGGTCTGCTATACAATATTAATCCATCATATCTGGGTTACAATTGTACTGATACTTTAATCACAGCTGTTCATCCATGTTTAATTCACGTGATACATGAAAGATCCATCACAACGGGTTCATTGTTGGGCTGTTCCATTGCGCACAAGCGGCATTTGCTACATTTGTCCACAATACCATCTCACATTGATAAGGGGACACAGGGAGTGTGTGTGTGTCTGTGTGTGTGTGGGTATTGCNGTATTGCCCCTTGATTACTACTTGCAACGTCAGCAGCTATTGTTCGCTTGATCACGAAGTGCTTTGGAAGGGAAGATTGATATGAAATTTCTGTTTTCGTAGTGTTTGCTGAGTAATGCTCTGTCACGCGTCTGTTTTTGCTTCCACATTGTAAATGTTCAAGATGTCGTGTAGAATAATCAACTGTGATCCAAATCTGGCAGTTTTTCCCTTCAACTAGACCCTCATTCATGTCGTAGACCAGAATATGCTCACGGAGCTCTTCGTTTCGAGATCGGATTAAACGAAGACTCATCTACGGTCTTGTTTCTTTTGATTTGCTTCTTTGGTCACATAATCTCTCGGAATTTGAAGTTGTCGGGATCAAAAACACTTTGTTGCTTGAATAAACATCAAAATGAAAAGTGATTGTTCGTGCCGGACATGGGCGGTTCTCAATTTCTACATCTCAGACTTATCGACAGAGCAAATCAAGGCTTTTACTCCCTAACCTGAGTTCGCCCATTATGTCTTCACCACTGGTTAGTGTCAGGACTAGACCTTTAACCAGTTCAGCTGCTGCTACAGTACTCAAAGATTTTTCCTTGCTCGAATTTGTTCCCTACCACACCCATAGTATTTCTTCTTCTCGATTCGGCATTGTTCAAAAAAAAGCGATTCGATGATTGCCGCCGGAATTCACTGGTGATTTTCAGTTCAGGTCACACTATGCAAATGTCGTTTTCAATCATCATCTACGCGGGTACATTATCCAATCAAGCGTAAACCTCGTGACCACACCTTTTCAAGGGTCATCCGGAACCGTTGCTGTACCGTCAACTAAAGTTCTTGAAGTCTTTGTTGTTGGAGAACCGGCTTTTAAGCTCGACCTCTCCAAGTACGTTTTGGTTGGCGCTGTGCCAAAAGTTGACTGCTGTGAACTCGCCAGATTTAGTTCCTTCAGTACAATAACCAATGCGGGCGTAGATTTTCTGATTGCAAGAAAAGCAGCCATTTTAGTTCAGGCTTGGCTCAGAGGCTCCTTACGCTCTTGAAAGCAAGCGAGTAATGGGATGCCCTTGACTAATTCATCATTATACGAGAAGTCACTAGACCAGTTCGCATTCCTGGTGTCTAAAGAGTGATTAGAAGTGTTGAAAAGAAGCTCCTGATCAATCCTCCTGTTTTATCCAAGCCCCGATTTCGCTCCATTCGGGACCCGTTTATTTCTAAACAATTTTGTTTACAATCCCTTTTAAGTCGTTTTCTCCGTCTTCCTATCGGCTACTTTTTTGCCTTAATGTCATCAACCTTCAATTTTATTACATTTTCGATACCGTCTTCAATAAATGCCTTGGAACCCGTTATAGGCTGTTCTGTGAGAAGGCACACAAACGATTATGATAGCTTGGCGAAGATTCTACCTCTTTACACCAGCGTCTTTCATTTCATTTTTCTTGGTGTTCTTCTGATTCTGCTCATCTTTCACTGCCCGTCCAGGAATATCTTATTCTACCCGGCCATATGCTGGCTTTTAGGCTTTTATGGTGAACGATTTGTTTACATATGCACAATTTTTTATGTTGGTAAACAACTAAGCGAACTGTGTCTATTATGAGGATAAAGTCTTAGAGCGTTCATCAATTCCGTCAGAAGGATGCGCCCACGCATTCGACCTCCATTCAGGATCGTAGTTGCGTATTGCATGCCTATGTGACCTATACAATGACTTGCAGTGGCCAGAAGATGTACAAGTCAGTGCTTTTATCCTCCCAGACGAGTCTGTTACCAATTCACCGACCCCGGAAGGATGGACAGCTTAGTTGGCCTAGGCGGGCATCGATCCGGGATTCGAACCCTTGACCGTGCGTGTTAGACAGTGCGCCACCTGCCACTACATCTCCTCCGCCCAGCTGTGTCTATTAAAAGTTCGGCTTAAACCGCTGAATCGTTTCTTTTTATTTCTACCAGTTTATATAGCTTTTCTTTACTCTCCTGTGAACTGCAAAGCTTAACTGTTAGACAGAATTGTAACTAGGTAATACTCTCCCACTATGTAAAGAAGTGGGGGCAGTAGTGCCGCGCTTTCCTACCCATCCACTGGTTCGTTCAGTTACATCTGAGAGGTTCAAAAAATTGAATTTGTATCACCTGACCGCCGCAAACCGTAGTATAGTCTAAATGCGCATTCATACGATTCGGAATGAAAGTCGAATGCGGGGCGCATCCTAGAAACACGTTTGATCTACCCTGAGTCACTCTGTCCTATAACTTCAGTTTGCCAGAACGGCCATTCTATGCTGACAGCAAATACTGCCAACTTAGTGTAGCTCACCTATGTTTGTTGATGAAAATTCATGATAAAAAGCTGTAAATCAGATGTGCTATGCCCTATACCTTTCGAGTCGTTTTCCCAATCGAACCGATGGCAGCATAGCCGGCTTACTGTAGGGTAGGGGTGATGTAGGTATAGTTACTTAATCTATTGCTTACATGACGGCTGCATGCAAACGGGCCAAAGGGATTCCCCGACAATCTCTTGTCGGCTGGAGAAACCGCTTTATGACGTGCTGATAGTTCGATAATATCTTATGACTGTGCGATAGTTGCTTTCTTGTTTTGATCGTTCTCTGAGCTCCTTTCCTCCCATCTGCCCGACCCGAAATCGTCGGTCCCATTTTCGGTTGTAGCTATCTCCCCCGTTTTAACATTGTTAGATTTAGATGATCGCCATCAAGTCTGCTCAACGTCTTCCTCGTGGTTTGAACGTCGAGTGGACAGACGGAATGCGAGCGAAATTCAGTAACGTTTGGCTTAGGGACAACAGCCTTCATATGCGACCTGCACTTATACATCTTGATCTCAATCCATGTCCACAGGTTGTTCAGTTTTTCTTGTATATATATATATTTCATGTAGTATTCTCTGTGGTATTCTGTGGGCAAGGTGTTGCGTACTATACCACGCACATGGTCACGGGTTCAATTCCCGGGTCGGTATCCGTCTAGGCACTCCAAGACTTCCATCCCTCCGAGGTTCCAGACCGTCTAGGAGGACAAAAGCACTGACTTTGTACATTAGTTGGCCAAGGTATATTCATTGTATAGGCCACATGCACATTCAATACACCGTTACGATTTTGGTTGGAGTAAGTGCGGAGCGCATCGCTTAATCTTTGATATTTTTTCGGTTTTATTACGATAATTCATTCAAAGAGTTCCTAATCTATTGGAATATACTGTAAGCGTGTTTGATTTGTTTCTCATCTGTATTGTATATTAATGCTTCTGTCTGCAAAAACGACAATCTGAAAAAATATCGTCTACGTAATTCTAGTTACGGGCTCGCTCTAGAGAGCAAAAGTTCTAATCCAAGTTGTTTGCCTACCACGGTAGTGCAGATTCCACATGTTTTTCGATATCATGACCGTCTTTGATGCATTCTTTTTTCGCAGTGGAGATATATTAAAAGCATCTGATTTTTAATAGGTGGATTGCCAGGGTCTCATGAACAGGCTATTAAAAGGATTGTATATAAAAGGAAACTCTCCAGCATCATTTATCGTGATGACAACCTGAAATCAGCAAGTAGTTTGCCCTTCTACACTTCATAGTTAGGTTGAGCGTTGAGTAATTCGAAAAAAATCCAAAGTATTTATTTATTTATTTTTTATATACATTCGAAAATATGCAGTGACAGTGGTTCACCCAGTCACTTCGGATCTCCCATCCTTCTAAGGTGAAAATACCGCAAAAGACACATCATGGGAGCAAGTTAATGTGTTAATTGGATTCGCATGTAGCTGGCCTTACTAGCTTACAAGGAGGCGCATCGCTTAGTTCAGTGTTGGGTTGATAATTTCTCTTTATCTTATATTTGGTATTAATGCGGTGGGCGGAGGTGGTTTGGTGGCAAGTGGCACAACATCACATACGCATGGCTCAAGGATCGAAACACAGATCGACATCCATCTTGGCCAACTGAACCTTTTATTCTTACGGAATCGGTTTACGGATAACAGTCTTGTCTGAAAGGATAGAATCACTGATTTGCTTATGGGCTGGTCACCGCTTGTCATTGTGTAGTCCATCCAATACGTCACCATGGTTCTTAATGAAGGTTGAATACGAGGCGCATCTAAAACAGGGTTGTTTAACCCCAAATGTGTTATTCTGAGTTCTTTTTTCCCATGGTAAATCCAGCTAGTTCAATTGATGAGGGTTTATCTTTTGTGATTTAGAAAGTCGCCTTATCAAGCAACTGTGTTTCCTTGGAATGGCCACCATTTCTTCGAGCAGACTTTCCCAGCGAATTTCTTCGTTCACACAGCCACGTTCAACCTGCGACTAACCTATGCAAAAACCCCAATAAACAGGTTCGGAGCAGTTTGCCGGACAAATTTGTCTAACAAAGGGCATTGTACTTCTGAGAAAACAACTGTCAAAGATCGACTTTATTTTAGATTTTGACTAAACCGTGGCGAATCCAGAAACGGCCGTGTTCAGTCGATCAACGTCACATTGGCGCAATGATCTGGAAAGAACCTTTGGTGATCAATGGAACAGTTTGGCCTCACCTTGAAAAGGTACATGATCGATGCAGAATTGACGTTTAGACTTTTTTCAACTAGTATCAAAGCAACTGTCATTCGAATGCCATGGTCCACTCGAAAGAATTTTCTCCATGAGGAACACTGGCAAAGGCGAATTGTTTTCAGAGAAACAACCGGCTTTTTTTCTTAATCGATAGTTTCTAAGCTAGACCGCCGGCTGAGAGGTTTTCTCGGCTTCAGGCCGATTTGAAAAAAGCCCGTTCATTCAATCAGTTCGTTTCGAATGGTATAGAGAGTTTTCCAACTCCAGAGACGAAGGAACCTTCAGAGGCTCTACAAAGATACTTTCTCGAAAAACCAGGTCAAAAAATAGGATAACATTCGACTAATAACTGTTTTGATAGAGCTCGCTCGCTGCATGTTTTCTTTGTTACTTCTGGTTTCCGGTACGTTGGTACACAGGGAATCATCCGCAATCATCGATCTTGTGAAAGGTCGTGAGTTCAAAGTACGTGTCTCACAGGCTACGTCCTATTTAGGGTAATCATTTTTGGTTGGTAGAAGGAAAGTGAACAATCCAAAATATGGATAATATTTACAGTTCCCTTACAGTATTACTTCGTACCTATACAGCACAGCACTATGCAAATGTTCCTTTTTCGACAATGAAGGTTGAATGCCAAGTCGAGATAGAGAAAGAAAATGACGTATCCAATGCAAATTTTTAACAGACCCATACCTACTGGTTACCTTCTTTAACACGTTGGCGAGCGCAGCCTTTTTTGAACACGCGCTGCGTGAGACCAAGCCATTTTTTTTGCGTCGTTTTATGCGTCTCGATCCCCTATTGCTGAAGCAGTGGTTCTGGAGCTGATGCAAGGCTACCTTGTTCAAGGTCGGCATCGGGACGCATTATCCCAGCGAGATCGTGGCAGCAAAAAGAATAACAGAGGGAAAAGAATGGGAGAAAAACATTGCCTCATCCCTCGGCGATCAGTTGATTGTATGTGGGTCCTAGAACGAATAGTTGCACTCTGTACTGTCTCGACACTCGTCTGACGTGACATCGATCGAGCGACGGGAAAGCGTGGCTTTCACGTTTCTCGAACTATCGTGAACTATGTCTTTAAGTGCACATCCTTGCCAATTTCCACGCCAGTACCAGCGAAACCACCGGCGCCTTACCATTTCCGATAACTTCCTCAATAAACATCATTTTGCTGTTCTTATCACAATCTTTTCGTGGAGAATAACAGTTTCGTCCTTTCTTTCCAAATTCGACCATTTTATCTGTTGATGATTGCCTTTGTCGTAAAAAGTTCTTCGTCTGAGAAAAGTATGAGAGGATGCGCGTTTCCACTCAAGATACTTAGCAACCTTCTGCACTTTTTGAACCTTTATTGTCTGCATGATTGGAAATAAGAAGGCATTCTGCATGCGATAGGAATGGCAATGAAGCTTCTGCTTGACAATCTGACAATCCCGATAAATCCTTCCTAGATAACCGTGATCCTGGGTAACCCATCAAAGGAAGGCAACTGGTGCCTTCCTTTGAGGTTATCGGCTCGCAAAGGGACTGGTTCAATATTCCTGTATTTGAAAACACGGCCTTTCTATCGGGTGTGGTGCGATTCACGCGCCAATATAATGAGGTCATCGGACAAATCACGCTAAAACATCATTCCTACCATCATAACAAGTTATAAGAACTTATAAGTTGAATAAGTAAAGAAATGACTAACTATGCACGTTTACAGATGGATTGCGTTTACTAGGATCGAAAAAAATTAAAGTTATTCTTATTTTGAACGTTTGACTAGTAAGTTGTTGACCTATGAGGTGAATTCTCAGTCTCAAAGGGGCTTTTTTGCCATAGTAAAGAGATTTGCTCTATTCATGGTGAAGCCGTGAACTACTGCAAACTTATTTGGTCCATCTCAACAGGAAGGTACTGAAACGATGCTGCGCGCGCGATGACCTCATTATATTGGCGCGTGAATCGCGCGCCCCCCCTTTCTATCCCTTCCGACACGGTCTTTGATTGACTCTGCTTTTCTGTATAGTTTGTTAGCTTTCTATACAGTCATTATTGAAATCACGAAAAACTTCACTCTGTCGTTCCTCTGCTTGCATGCAAACGCTTGCAGATGGCATTGAATTCGCCTTCCCCATCTAAGAGATTTTGAAAGCTTCACTTCAGTGATTGTGCATAATGCAAGAAGACCTACTTGAGCAGCTAACTAATAACAAATAAAGTGAGATTATCGAACTATTTTTGCCTTAGAGGTTTGTGAACTATGGCGCCTATAGTTTCGGGACGATCTGTACTTCAATGAATTTTCCCTTGGGAACACTGGCCGCTCTACCTCTTTTGGGTTTGTCTCTAATTGATCCTATTTCTCTATATCCTTTTACAGACTTCTGTAAGGTCCTCATTGGAATCACAAAAAAAAAATTCATGAGGCATTCCTGCTACTTGTAGCATCGAATGAACCTTCACATCTCATATAGTACATTGAGAGTCCTACTTCGGCAGCTGTGCGGATTACAGAAGAATTAACATCGCAATTGATTAATAGCGAATAAAATGAAGACCAATCATTTTCGAACAAAAGAAAATTTCGGATTTTGGTGCTCGTATTTTTAGGGCATTTCGTACTTTTGAGCCTAGCCTCACCAACCTCTGTGTATTACGCGCCTGCTACGAAGCTAGACAAGATACTATTTGGTAGCACCCAGAAGTTATTTTCAAATTCTACCCTTTTATTCGCGTGGAATCCTACGAAAATCTGGCATTCTAGAGTTCTCCCTCCCGTTGTGGGCGGAGTTTCGCCTAGTCCGGGCAAGCACAATAAACCTCAAACCTTGCACATTTCTACATTTCTTTTTCTTGCCAACAAGTTTCAGTAAAATCGGTTGTAAATCTATTCTGTAATTGCTGCTCATTTCGAGGGCGCTCCTCTCACTCAGATGGACATCCTTCTTGGCATTGAAGCCCTTTTTGGAACTGAACAAGGGAATTCTGCCCTTCCCGCTGTCCTCCCCGGTAATCATTCCACCCCTGTAAATGAGGCTTTGCTGAGCTTACATGTGTTCCGTTGACCCTGCTATGAGTCCAATCCGTCCCATACACGGCTCGAGCCTTCGAGGTGCTCCTTCACGTAAAATCGAATTTTGAGACATAACGTTAGATGACAAAGAGACAAAAAGACAGGCAGGCAGATAAACAGTCAGACGGACTGGCAGCTAGACAGACAAACCAACATATATGCAGGCAGAAGAGCGCTCAAAAATGTCTATAGGTTCGGAAATGCAGTCGATACCAGAGTTCGTGTATCTGTGCTTCTATATTCAGAGGAATTTGTCCCTGATTTATTACGATACTTTCAGATACCATCTGTGGTAACGGTAGAGACTCGATTCGATGGAGCACGCGTAAGTTTGGTCGATTCAGTTGCCGCACTCAAACGATTGCACGAAGAACATTCGGCATATTTTCGATTCATGATGGAGAATCCGATCGAATATGAACATGCCTTCTTCAAAGCCTCTCACCACCTGGCAAACGTCGACAGAAACGAGATCGTTTCGGTAGGTATCATACGAGTTCATGTTAGAAATCAACTTTGTGTCCCTTTTCATGTCAATATCACCTGTGTCGCCTTTGGTCCCGTTGATCATCGATTTTCTCGAGCGCGAGTCAGTAACGCAGAGTAGTCTATTGAACCGTACTCGCTCGAGAGACACGGGGCAATGCATTACGTTCACTTAGAGCTTTCGTGAAGGAGTCTGACCATCTGGCGGCCGTCCTGGTCAAGTCTATAACCGCCTTCGTTCAACAGTCATCACTACATCGCGTAATGTGTCTGGCCCATCTGATTTTCGATTTCTTGGCGTAAGCAATGGCATCCCTGGTCTTCGTTCGTTGAAGGGGGGGGGGGGGGCAAAACTCTGGAATCCCTTCTGCGCTTACATAAACAGGGAAGTTCTAAGCATCCTTCTTTCCACAGCGCCTTGAATGACACTGACCGCATGCTCATCCTGATTTCATGGAGTCCGAGTTTCTGAGGGCTATATGGGCTAAGCCAATAAAAAGGGGTAAGGATTCAATGCCGCTCTTTGAGAAACACGTTGGTTTGCTGTTAGGATTTTGAGTTTTCTCAGGGCACAGGAGACTGGCAAATGATTGAGCGCCGGCCCAACGGTTGCGCGTTTGAAGCTAGCATGGCTTTGCTCTCGGCGTTGTCATAGCTTGACTCCTGCAACATGAATCTGGCTATTCTTTTTTTCGAACTATACTCCTTTGGCTCAGGCACTATCTAGTCGAAAGGTAAAGCCTACGGCAAAAAGGGTTCGTGACATGTCTGCCTAAATGAACCTGTGATCTCCAAGAGAAACACATGGGACGCTGAAAACGTTCTTGTTGGGGCATGACAGGGATCCCAGGACCGTCTTAGCCGACGTACACACCCAGGCGGACGAGTTCTCACGGCGATGTTGGAGCTGTGTAATTTGCACCACTCACACCCGAACGCACTCTTTGCACGCACATAGTTTACTGTAACCAGATGTAAGCAATGGCACACACCTTCAAAACTCGTCCAAAAACCACTTTCGTGCAACTTTTTTCGTCATACAATTCCTTATCTTACAACTTTGTTGAGGCCTCATATTTCTCTAAATACGCTGATTTCGTATTTTTTTTCGCCTTTCTGCACCATTCTGGACTATGACTTCACTCGTCCAAAGTTACAAAGGATAAAAGGATAAAGTTGATGACATTACTCAATCCCGTCTGAGGGATGCGCCCCCGCACTCGACTTCCATTCGGAATCGTAGTAGCGTAATGAGTGCGTGTGTGGCCTATACAATGTCTGGTACCAACTAACCAACTCTGGAGGGATGGAAGGCTTGGTTGGCTTAGGTGGACATCGATCCAGGATTCGAACCCCTGACCGTGGGTGTGAGATAGTGCGCCTCTTGCTACTGCACCACCTCCGCCCTCCGAAGTACATACCCTAAAAGTATCGTGAACGGTGTCTTTAAGTCCCTTCAGCCACGTTGCTCTTGACCAGTACAGAATCGGCTTCCCAGTCTGAGGGAAGATTGAGTAACCTGGTCAACCGGACTTTACTATAATAACAAGCTGCCTGTTATAATCACACCTTCAAGAGTAGAAATCTCATTAACTAGTTTCTTGTTATAGGCCGTCTTCAACAACGACTTCCGCTCCAGCCAGATGACTACTGACAATTTGGATCTTTTCTATCGCAGTTTGAAGTCGTTCTACAACATTTGTTGTGAGATGCAACAAGAAATCTATATCAATTCGGATGAGCTCCTCGTCGTTGACAATTCCCAGTTGCTCATCGGTGCCCCAGCACAGTGGGGACGAGAGATGAGAGTTCGTATCTTCGCGTGAACCGTCCACAGTCTCAGGACAAATCCCTGTTCACGGTCTCCCTAGTTATGCTGCCTTTTCGAAGGGAATGTGGAGGGCGTGCTCACCATGCGGTTGCGTCGTAATACTCGGCATAACCTATCTTTTCAGTTAGCTTTAACAGCTTAGCAGTTTTTTCGCAGTAACACTCAATGGTAATTGTCAAAATAGGAAAGAAGGCGTGAAAACGGCTCCACAATCTCTACATTGAGAAACCTGTCTATGTATACGCTTCGCAACCGCACCCAATCCCAATCAGCTCGTTCCTCAATGTCTTTCTGTACAAAATAAGTTTTGGTGGAAAGCAGTAAAGATTAAATAGGTAAAAGAGGATAGGTTCCAGCCAGAATCGAGCCATCATTGTGATTGGGATGAAAATCACATATCCGCTCGATACCGTCCTTCCAAACACCTGTAAGTTCTGTCCATCACTGCAGTCTGTTCACCTCGATAACATAGGCGTACTCAATGTTAGATCGCTGTGAGGTGCTAGGCGATAGTATGTCAAACATACGGCTTGATCCCCTCGCAGCTTTCACAACTACGAAGGTTGTGAAGCTGTGAGCGCTGTCACAGCAAGACACTAGACAGCCTCCAGTTTCCGAATCTATTTCATTGTGAGATCTTATCTCATTGATCGGAATTATTAATTAACGCTTCATATGATATTTACCAATATTTGAACTTGTTCCGGTTCGTTTTGAGAATATTATTGAATCATCTGTATCTATAGGTCAATGCTATCGAAATGTTTTGTAATTTATGTATTCGAATAGCTCAAAGACTGGTCATCATTTCTCTAAATCTTAACGAGTCTATCTTCCTCAGGAATTTCCTTGATGATAATCTTTGTTGATGTAAGTATTTGTAAATATATTTTCATGTTATTTGACGTAAATCTTATTCGTGCAACTCACTTCGGGCTGCACTCTCGCAAGGTTACCAAATGCATCTTTCCTGCAAGGCTGCTCCTATGAGCTTTTCAAATTAATTCCTCTGATCTTGATCTATAACAAGTTCCATTCTCTGCACAGACAGATAGGCGTTTGAACTCTGGAAAAAGGGCACGCACTCGTTATCAGAGTAGAGAGCAAATCAATCGGCGCGTGCAATCATATACTAGTGACTGAAGTAAAATTATCTACTGAACCTCCGCGATGGAAACCTTGAGGCGTTTAGGCCAAAGCTGATCATGTGCTTCCCCAAGATCCTCTCATACTCCTTCAGAAAAGTATACTCTCAGCGGATACCGAAGAGGGGGCGAGACAAAAGCTCCTTGGACGTGTTCAGGCGGGGGCACATCATCAGCTGTGCCCTCGCCTACACACGAAGGCGGAAGCATTAGAAATATTAGCCAATGAGAATCTAGAAGCAGTGGATGAACTACCCTTCTTTTAATTCGGTGTGCGCTAAGTTGGGCCTGAAAACAATACAGTTCAGCCCACCTCTTGAGGAAGATAAGCAGAAGTGTGGGCGAGACCTAAGAACCGCAATATCAGTGACCCCACAACGCACGGCGGGAATTCGGCTGATGGGAACTCGAATTCCAAAACTCAACCCATAATGAAACTCCAAACAACGTCAACGTAGAAATCCTTGTGATCTAGTTCACTGCCACTTGTATGTGAGTGTCAACAAAGTGTAAGCTGGAGATATCAATAAAAACTGTCTCTTCGTATCTCCTCCGCGGTGATCCAGGTCTCCCGGGGAAGGCGATCTAGTTGAGTTGAGTTGAGATCTTTCCACACAACTCCTGCTCCTGTAGATCCGTAACGCTTAAATTTGATAGATGGACAGGTGGCAGGATGGAACAATGAAAGTAACTGGCACGTCTATACTAATGTATGTCCACATAGCGTAGCACACGTGAAGGTTTGGGAGAATTTCATCAAGAATGCGTGTTTCCCTGGACCTAGGGTGTTCCGACTTGTAGGGATACAAGCGGCGGGATAGACTCTGGCCACAACGAGCAAGCCGTCGCGAAAATTTTTGGGGAGATTCACAAATCCTGTTTCCGTGGAAACAGAGCGTTCAAATTTGTTAGAGGTTCAAGCGGCAGTAAAGAAATGATAGTGGTAGGTGACAAGGCTGAACTCTGCCCATGGAGACGGTCGTAGAGGAAATCGAAGAGGCCAAGCATGCGTGTAATGAGCGAAATCCGAGCAAAAATATGAAGTCAAATTGAATATGTGGGGAGTAAACCAACCTACACAAGTCCTCGGGACTTGAGCTCGACTTCGCTCATGGCATGTGTGTGTGTGTGTGTGTGTGTGTGTGTGTGTGTGTGTGTGTGTGTGGG
>UZAF01017481.1:0-19168 GCA_900617895.1 Haemonchus placei
CATAGTTCAAAACACCCTTTTGATCCCACCACCAAATGCACGCACAGCATTACTTTTTGGCAATAAACATTCCGCTTTCGTTGCACGCTCTCGAGTGAAGAGAAACTATCTCAGCAGGTTCGTTCGGATGGAGCCTATCCTCCATAAGTATCTAGAAGCATCCGGAGGGCTTCAATGCCAATTTTCTTGAAATCAAACAGCAGGAGAAGGGCCCCACGGGAAAACGGTTCATCAGGTTCCATGACCAATCAGCCTTAGAGCAACGGGATTTTGGGGAAAAACTGATCTGTCTGCCCTTAAGTAGGTAGCCATTACCCTATCTTACAGAACATGACAGGTTTCACCGGTAAACCTCTAACATGGTTCGCGCAACGGCCCTTGGAATTCGGCGGCGGAAATTTATGCACACGCCTAATAGGAGGGGGGAGAGGCAGACGGGGCCTTTCGACGTGGCCGCGTCGCGCCCAAGCCCCTTCGAAGGGCTGAAAACAGAAAAACAAGATCAAAACAATTTGCCTTTGCCGATTGCTGAGCCTAGTATCATGCAAAGTCCGAATTTGAGCTTTTTTTAGGTCTTTCACTGGAGGCGATGTATGAAGTGATACGCTCCAGATTCATTTTGACACCAAACTCAAAAGGTTTTCTTTCTGCAAGTATGGGTATCATCGTTCTCTTGTATAGCGAATCTGATAGTATGTAGTGCAAAATTAAGTTGTGTACTAAGCAATGTCTCTATTGAAATAAGGGATTGGCGCATAATAATGAAACATGCTGTATGGACCCGTTACACAATATTAAAATTCCAAATATATCACAAACATGCTTGACCCTGAAAATAAGCTCTGAAGTTTTCTCAATAGCCTGAGAAGTTTTTACAGTAAAAACGTATCACATAAAAACAAAAGCAGATTATAAGGGCGAACCTTTGAGGAGAAACAATAAGATTAGCTGTGCTTGTTGCAGCTACCCCATAGCGAAGTCCGCCGATGGTGCGAAGCGGAATTCCACGAGCAGGAAACTTTGACATCTTACCTTACAACACCGATATTATGGAGAGAAATTAGCAGCAGTAGAACAACAAGGTCCTTAGAAAGAAATGAATACAAATACAACTCACCCTTCAGAACAGATAGAAAGAATCTAGCCGTTCGAACCACTCAGCAGGACAAAGACCCAATCTGAACTCAATGAAATTGGAAATTCATAAGTCTACCTACAAGATATCTGAATGAAAGGAAAACAAGTAAGTGGTGAAATTCATTAAACATATGGCAAGTGTAAACGGAAACGACGTCAAGCATATTGAGATGTAAAATGAGGATAGCAGGCGACATTCTCAGTGCCTCATAAAACAAGCTGAGATTCTTCCGATGAAACACTGGTTTCCGAAGAATTGACGTGATGAGAAATTCAGCAAACTCAGCACCTGCAACATCTTGCACACATTTGGCAGTTCTCTCCATGCGAGAACCCCATTGCCAATCCGGACTCTGATGGTCCTTATCTGACTATTCAGACAATGGAGTTGGAGTCTATCCGTTTCCGCGTATTCGCTTTTACACTCCACCCCATACAGACTTTATCATCTCCCATCAAGATTATAAAGTCTGCATAGAGAGTCGATCTCACCAATCTTTTTGAGCGCTGTTACCAAGCATTCTGACGCTCAGTGCTAGCCAACTTTATCCTAATTGTTCGATTCTGGGAGGTCTTCAAAGAGACCCGTGAGCAAGCGCTACTCATTGCGAAGGTGAAGCCTGCCACCGGAATCACTTGACGGAAGGCTAGGCTCGACCCGGCTAGAGAGCACAGTAGAGGCGGACCGGCACTCGTGTACCTGGATGGCTTTAGCCGCAACGAGCTCAGCACAAGCGTTCGGGTCATTTGGTATCTGCTCTCCAACCCCACTTCCAATACTACAACAGCCGTTTTGGAAAAAAACAGCTAGTTTTATTTTCCATAAATCCGAATTTCTCCGTATAGGAAGAAATAGGTATATTTCCAGGTCTTGTAACAATATCTTACAAAGAAAACGGTTTGCGGTTTCGTTGACGTTCTTTCCAGCAATTTTTCTTCCAAAACAACATTTAAGCACCAAGAATTAATTTTGTGAATATTTCAATCTCGTCATAAGATAAAACAGTGCAAAGACTAGTTTTCACCAAATTTCTGATTGGCAGGATTAGTGCTCTGCATGAGGTTGTTTGTTCGAAAGGTTAACCATATCCATCATAACGATAAAGTTTGTTGTTAGGTTATGGTATGGAGCCTCGGACTGGCAAGAACTCAACCCTTCACACAGTGCACCTGAAGGTTATTCTACGTATCATCTTCAAGGTGGATTGAGACGATGCAATATAAAACTGGTTTTGCTTCTATAGTTGCTTCCACTCTACTCCACAGATAAGATTACCTTCATAATTCTAGCATACCTTAATAATTCTAGCAAACTACCGCCTTAACCTACACCCAAATAATTTACCGGATGCGTTCGACATTTCAGCTTTTTCTAGTTTTGAAANAAACAAGTATCTGCCATATGCAGTTTTTCCGACTTGTTCGTTCTAAGAGTGAGCCTTCAACAAAATTTTATTTTGCGTTTATGTGTTTCTAGATCCATAGGATATGTACAACCTCAGCGAAAGTGAGAAAACAGAGAAACACGGTAACTTGGAATACACCTAAGGGATGCTTGTGGGGCCTACTTCCTGATGACATTTTCATTGTTATGTTCAAGGATTCCACGCCTATCTGTCGGTCCGTCAAGAAGTTCGGTGTTAAAGAAGAAACATCTGGAGAAGCAGGCCAATTTTGAATGAGTGGGGCACACGGCAAAATCAAAAGGGTAGGGGGGGAGAGCATACTTCGGAGTGGGCGGGCGGTACAAAAATCAATAATTTTTGTCAAAACGTTCTTCGTTGTGATGCCCGCGTTAACCTGATGAGGGCCATGAAGCTTTACCCATCCTCAAATAACTCTGTGTAGAGTGAAGGCTTTGACAATAAAAGGCAGTGTGATTCTTCGCCATGGGAGGAACTATGAGGCGTCTACTTTTCCGAAAGTGTCGGAGGGTGGTTCAATCTCAGGTACAAAACATTCCATTAATTTTATTTCATCACCTCAGTCATGACTATCAAGGAAACTCCGGCAAATCCTTCCCCAAAACATTCTGTACTTTTGAAACACCATCGAACGTGTGAAAGTTTTTATTCACATGGTAGATCCGGCGAAAGGCGTGGCCCTTTCGGGCAGGAATAATACTAAAGAATTTCTTTTGCTATCCAATATTTTAAATTTTTCAGCGCTGGCGGAGTCCCCTCAGCAGCTACATCATGCTCGTTGACTTTGTTATATTGGTTCCTTAATCACGGCATAGAATGTCAACAATTGAAGTATACGTAGTCACCAGTACGTAGGTTGCCTTTTATATTTCGGGATTAGAGAACAAAAGTAAATGTTAATCATTGAAAATCGCTTTATTGCCTTTCAAAATTCTTCACATTAAGATCTATACACTTTTGCATGGGTTCGAACCAATTTTCGAAGCACTTTTGCAGCTCCGATTAAGGTGACTCTAAACATGGATTCTGAACGCATTAACGGCTTCTTCAGGTGTCGAAAAACGTTGACCTCTCATTTTATTTTTTACGTACGGGATGAGGAGAAGTCACCCGAGGACTACATGGCTGATGACCTGTCAAATCGTTGTTTCGAGTGCTCAAAAATACAGTTGTTTGAGCCGATGTGTGGGAGCTCGCATTGTCGTGGTGAAGAGTTATCCGTCTTCCGCAGTTGGTTTTCCTGATTTTGTGGAAGACAACTGGCAAACAAATGGTTGTATACCGCTCAGAATTGACTGTTCTGCTTGTCCTAGTGGTACGGTTGCGACATGTCCAGTTTTTCCAAAAAAACAGGAGATCAATTGCTCGGAAGTGCTTGGTGCGCGGACAGCTTTTTTGAATTTGGCTCATCTTGAAATGCCCATACGATCGACTGCTGTATCCTTTTGGGCTCATACGCATAAATCCATGATCCATCACCTGTCTCGATTTCATAGACGTGTTTCGAAGCATCGCGATCGTATTTTTTGAGCATTTCTTTCTAACAATCGATAAGAGTCCCTTTTTTGGGGGATTAACAAATTTTTCAAAAACAGTTTTTTTTACAGTCAAATGTTTAAGCAAAATTGAATGTAAGCTAGTCCCACTAATGCCTAAGGTTGCCTCAATCTCACGATAGGTAGCATGACGATCTTNAATAATCGCGCGAAAATGCTCACGGTTCAACTTCATAACTTGGCCGAAACAAAATCTTACAACTTAGTGTAAACAACACAAATTGCGCTCAAATTTCGCAACGGAACCTCAAAATAGTCAAATTTTACTATGGGGTGTCAGTTGCTAGGTTGCTACACTAGTGTTTCCAAATCTCGAAATATAAAAAGCAACTCTCGTACCATACATGCTGAAGCTCCGGGGACCAAGAATGAGAATCGTGAGGCAGACACTAGAATGCCTTCCCAACACTATTCTATCTTCTGAAGAGGTCCTTAGAACAGATTTTTGGTAAGGTATCGTTAACCATACTATGAAAATTCAATTTTGCATCTCCCTGATCAACTGCTAAAGTATACTGAAAATGGACGAGCTAGTTTTGCCAGAGATCTGTGATGAGTGCATCTATTGTGAAGCAAGCACGTGTACTGGAGATTATCTTCCATTTTCTATATCAACAGCAAAATTTCTAACAATAGCGGAATTCGCTAAGAGTTGCCTGACATCTTGGTGTACTCTATTAGCACGTAAGATCGATTCACGTTGATGAAACTTCGTAATAAACGGGAACAGCAACATCGAAAGATGCCAAAGGGGAAATGAGAATTGGTCTCATGGCAACTAGAAAAAATACATAGTTTAGGTGCTGAATTAGTAGACGTTGCCCTGGACTACATTGTTGATTTGTCTGTGTTTCCTATATTCCCGCTGCAATGCTTAGGAACCGGAAAAAAAAAACTGAACTGAGAGTAGCGAGGGGAAGTGAAATTCTCAAGGAAAGTGGAGTGGGCACCAAAGAAGGTGGAGCTGAGGTCAGAAAAAAAGTTGAATCCGAGAAGAGGAGAAGAAAAGGCAAAGGAGGAGGTGACAACCTGCTATGATAGGCGGATTGGGCACAAAAAGTGAAAAGTGGCAATTCTTTCAGGCACGCTTCAGAGCATGGGAAAAGAGTGCAGAGGTTTGCAAGGGAAATAATAAATATCCCACAGCAAGCGCAAAGGCGGGTGAAGTTTCAGTCAAAAATTAGTAATTCTGTAGATGTTTTAGAATACGAAAAAGGGTAGACAAGCACAAACCAATGAGCACATGCCAACATTTCCTAACAATGTTAAAACTAGAAGGCAGGGGTGCGATCTGCTCAGTGAAGAGCGGTTGAGGATAAGGGTGGGAGATAAGGGTCAGTTTGTTCGTTCGGAAAGAGACTAGAGTCGAAATCTAATCTACTATAAACGAGTTGCATGCCATTGTTTATGAGAATATATGTATGTGTTTTTGTGTGTAAGTGTGACTGTAACAGGGGTCGTAACCTTTCCCTCTTTGTATGTGAAGTTCTAAAATCTGAGGGCCCTCATAACACGGAAAGAATTTCGCTACAAAAACGACTCCGACTGGTACTGATCAGTACCTATTTGTTGTATGATTGGGCAGATATTCGTTGCTCTGCTCCCACAGACCGTAAAGACTGAAGTCTTAAGGAGTGGAGGAAGCGCAAGGGCTTAAAACCTTCGAATGTCTTAAGTAGTGGAGAAGATATGATGTGAACTTCGCCACATGGATACTGACTATTGTTGGGTGCAAAACCTCCAACGCTAAGGAACTTAGAAGGTATGAAGAAAATACGCTGCGACAATATTTTGTGCAAAAAGCAGAAGAGCGTAAGCCAGGCGAGATGAGCGTTAAAAAGGCCTGTCCATAGAAAAAATATTTTTTGATCCTACGATTATAATACCACCCCAATATTTCAAATATTTGAAACTCAAGGGAGGACCACGTTGTTTCCTTATTCCAGCATCAGCTGCGACAAAATTTACTGCCCATGAAATTCTGGAAAGTTTCACGAATGGAACAATACCGACCATCTCCCCACTTTATTGATTATGCCAGTAGGATGACCTGGTTTTCCCCTTCCACTGAAATGCGTACGATGTTCTGCTAACATAACCCAGTTATTGGCGTCTGCAACGACACTATCACCTGTGAAACCTCTGATGAGAAATGGTTCAAATCGAGCACGCTAGCTTCCAGAAAACCGTGAGACTTGGCACAAACCACTGGCCACTAGCGTTAAACAATTGAGACGTATATTGCTATGATTGTGAGTCTCGATCGGGTGCTTTTGATCTTAATATTCATGATGTTCTAACTCTTCCCTAAATTGAGTCTACTGGAGCAGCGACATTACCGTAACTGAGCAGTTGTAAGGAATTACGGAACGTTCGAAGGCCCTGAAGGAATGTGCCACATAAGGCAGACGAAGGTCGGTTTATTCCTTGTCCGACCACTACCCTTCAAGATTTACGCTCCTTATAAGATCTCAGTTCTCTCAATTCTGACATCAGATGCGATTGAACTCATCCGAATACAACGATTAGGAATTTTTATTTAATGATTATATCTATAAAGCTAACCAGAAAAGGATCTCAAGTCGAAGTGCCCGTTTGTAATGAGACCTAGTACTAGACGTGTTTTCGGATACTGATCTCAAATCTGTCTTCCAAAATTGCCGAACGATTCTCTGAATGGAGTTATGAGATGGTTTTAGGTAAGAAGTTATGAGATGGAGGGAATTTTGCATTATATTGAATTTTTCTCTTGTAGCCTATGAATTCCTTCGCTGTTGGTTTTATCGCGTTCTACGACTATTTTATGGTTGTTGTGACAACTTTCTCACCGAAAACATGCAATATTGCTTCAATTTTCTTTGCATATTTGTACATGCTATATTCAGAGGGTGAATGTGGTGAGGTGGCAGGTGGCGCACTATCACTCACGGATGGTCCAAAAATCAAACTCCCTATCGATTATCGTTCGGATCAACCAGCCTTCATTCCTCTGTGGTCAGTAAATGGTACAAGAGTCGTCCGGGTGGTCGAAAGCATTGATGTGTACATTGCTTTGTCACAGCAATTCATTGCAGCCGTATATGAATTTTAAACGGCACACTTAATGAAATCCGAATCTGGGGCGCATCCCAAAGGCTGAATCGACCTACAACCAAGTCTTGATCCTTTCAATCATTCAGACTCACATTGAAATTTCGAACCGATAAGCACAGTCTTTGCATTCTTTAGCAAAAAGAGACTCGAAGAAAGTAGGTGCGGTAGTGCGTTTGCTCTCTGCAAACACCCACTCATCCACCATTATGCCTTAAGTTTTCATTGATGGCCCCTAGATCAGTCCTTCATGGTTTAGATTGAGCACGATCGTGCCTGGTGGCTACGAACTCTCCAAGACCAGTCTTGTTGATGGTGGATTCGTGAAATTCATTCAACGATCATCAAGCTATATAGCCCGCTTTACTCCACAAAAGCAGGTGAAGGCAATGAGCATCCTTGCTTGCACCACGAAGTTACCGCCAATCATTGCTCATTTCTTGCTGCCACTCGCACGTATGATCGTCACCTCATAAGTCAGTTCACGGTCTCAACCCATGCTTGTACACTCGTGAACTTACTACCTATCAGCTGCCTACTTTTAGTTTGTGCTGCTACATTCAGTAACTTTCTGAGCACTCACCAGGGTCATTTTGAGACGCCTAACAATTCGTTCTCCTTGTGATTCGGCAAGTTATTGTAGAGCAACACGATGTAACGAAATCTTTTTTATCAGTCGTTGCAGCGGTTGGAAAGGTTCTTGTTTCCTAACATTTCGTGCATCACATACGTTCATGAAGTGCTGAGGGTGATCCTGCTATGAGTATAGCATGTACAAATATGCAAAAAAATTGAAGCGATAAAAAATTTTCCGGAAAGGATGTTGTCAGTTGTCACAAACATCAAACAGTCTTACAACGCGATAAAATCAGCAACAAAGAAATTCATAAGCCATGAGGAAAAATTCAATATGGAGCACAACTCTTACCTTACCTAAAACCAGCTCAAAACTATTCGTTCAATTTGAGATCAGCATCCGAGAATACGTCTGGCAGGGTGGACTCATTCCAAACGGCACATCGACTTGGAACTCTTTCCTGGTAAGGAGGGGTGTTGACAATGACTTCTGATAACAGTTATTATAAACCGAGAACATTAGCAAGCCCCAGTCGAAGCGTGGGTCAGCTAATCGTGTTGCTCACTTAAATCAACCGATGAAATAGCGTATAGGGTGGGCCAAAAATATGATTATAGCGCGCGCGGTTCGCTTTCTTCCATTTCACAAAGTAGACTATACTATCACCTTAATGATACTAAACTTTTGGTAGATTTTAAAAATAATAAAAGCGTCATTAACCCGTAAATCAATCGTCGCTTTGAATTTACAAGCAATTTTGGCACGGTGCATCTACGGACCACTCAGGGTAACAAGGCAGGTGGTACATTCAACCATGAGACGCTTTCGAGAGTTGGGAACAATTGTAGATAAGAAGGGTAAATCTAGAGTGTTAAGGGAGAAGGGCGAAGGCCTGCGTAGCAGCGATGTTCTTTCTGAGCACAAAATGGCTAATTGAATGGATATCTCATGAAGTTTTCTGCGCGAAATCGTGAAGCATCATCTGCACGACAAGGCCTTTATCCGAATCAGAAGGTGATTTCTTCAGTGAGCAGGCTAAAGAGAGGAGAAAAGTTGAGTCACAAAAGCTATCTCGCCGCATCCGAAAAAATTGTCGTACGGAATTCCCGCTCACCGATAAAAAGATATTCACGGTGACAAAGGTGCTCAATAAGCAGTGCGACAAGATTTGTATGAAACTGAAAGAAATGGAAGTGACACAGCGCTAGGCTCAATGACTTTTTGCGATGGCTTTTGCGAGCATTACCGCCGAGGCAAAAACACCTATTATTTTTGTAAATCAAGGAGTGAAAGTTGAATTGGAGCCCTGTTCGATCTCTTCGTGCGCAATATGACCTTTGGTGATTCAAACCGAACATATTGTCTCCTCACTGCAGAACAGAAATTGTCTAGAAATTTCGCAAAAGAGGTTCCCTGACTTCGTAACCTTCGATCAGTGAGCACATGGTTGTCTCAGTGAGGTACCCCAGTGAGGTGTGGGACGTTGGTCACGACTGGCATTACTTCGCGCCGAAGTGCGTAGTGACCTCATCTTAATTACGCGCCTCCCCTTGATCGTAACTAACCTTATCTTACTTATGAAAGTGATGGCGAATGATAGGAATGATGAGAAAACGAAGCTCCAAGCAATTTAGTTTCCCAACGTAGAATTCTCATAGTCTTCAGTTTGAAGAGTTTTTATTCATGCAAGATGATAGGAATTCCAACAAAAAAATCCAATAAAATGTGAAGCAGCCTGATTTTTCTAAAAGGAATTATCTAAAAATAATAATCAAACAACTCAGATGGTCTCGTTCGTTACGAATTTGGACATCTTTATGCCAGACGCTTCGGATGCGATTTGTTCCGTACGCTTTATACGGAAGTAGCGTAGTGTAATGGTTGTGATGCGGGGTCGAGCTGCATTGGTGGATTTGCGTCGGTACGCAAGTAGCATAGTAAAAGCTGCATAGTAGCGGATTGGAGCTGCGTTGAAGCTGAAGGGTACCCCGTGAGATCCCGGAAGTAGTAGAAAGTGTCGTCAGAATACATAGTAAAATTCTAAGCAAGTCAATAGTTGCATATAAATCACTTGTCCATCAGGTAATATAGTAGCTGTTAACCTTTTTTCAATGTGCTGAATTTAGTCTGAAGTATTGTAATGTTCCGTGAGAAGTGTGAAAAGCCTAACTGAACAGCCGAAGGGCGTTTAAAGACCTTTCAAAGACGAGATGCCCCAATATTCAACAACTAAGTTGCTTTTCTAAATGTTGTTTTATATTAGAGATGAGTGAAAACTTGAAAAAAAAGAATGACCAGAAAAAATGTTTTTTACATCTCACACGAATTTCAGTTTTATGACTATCGAATTCTTCTATTCTATAAAGTAATAGAACACTTTAAACCAAAGACCATGGAAATTTTACGTGGAAGAACTTATTTTCTTGGAGATTCATTTTCTCATCATTCCTATCATTCGCCACCACTCTCATAAGTAAGATGAGGTTGGTTACGATCAAGGGGAGGCACGCAATTAAGGTGAGATCACTTCGCACCTCGGCGCGAATTAATGTCAGTCGTGACTAACGTCGCACACCCGTCTCAGTGTGGTCAGCCTTAGAGATGGAAGCATCCATTAGCCCAAACAAGATGTGAAATAATCTCGAAAATGCCCAGCAAAGAGCCGGGATCATCACGATAATCTTAGCTGCGTGCCACCGTCAATGCCCTCCATAATCGACTCTGGGGTTGGGTGAAAGCAGAAAGCAACAGATCCCAGTTTCAACGTACTATTTCTTAAAGAGATTAGTGACAAACACTTTTCTGAATCTGGTTTGCTTTATTAGCTTTCTATTCGTTTTCGAGGATGTGATGTCTGCGTAATCATAATTTTGCAATAACTTGCAATCCGATCAAACCACACAAAACTTGATAAAGAACCAAGGTTGCACTCTTAACAGGGGGCTCATCATGGGAGCAGTGGATCTCGCCCTCTGTAGCTTCTTATGAGGTCAGTAATCATCTCCAGTATCCCCCCCCACCGCACTCAGTGGATCTTGCTTTTTATGGCTGCTTATCAGTTCTTTCCAGTTGTTATTATAACTCTGTTCAAAAATGTTCAAGAGTGCGGAAAAAAGGTTAGACGGATAGTAGTCATAAGGTCAAATACCAAAGTGGACGGAGCTTGGAGTGGACTGAGGCGAGCGGAGCTAGGATCAAAAGCTCACAACTCCGTACGAAGGTATCCTTAACGTCCCAAAATCATGAAGCCATCATCATTACTCATTACCTATCGAATCATCATCATTATTGCTGTAAATATAGAAAATGTACTTCTGTCACCTGGGATGACTGGAAATTCGGGCAAGATCAACAGAGCACATATGAGCACAGAGGAACTCCCTTCTTAAGAGAGCGGATTATTCACATGGATAGCGGTACGATGAGAAAACTTCGTGATTTTGTTCTAAGCGCCCAGGCCTTTGAAAATGGGCAAAAGTAGGGAATAGGTCGACAAATTAGATGAATGAAAATCATCTGGGACGTTTCCGAAGCTTCATCATGTACCCTTAACCCACCACAACCTGTGGCCAGATTCTCAAGAGGTGGAGCTCATATCAAAAAAATCATCGTTGTTTGATGCATTCTTTGTGGTGACGCATGCGTTAGTGTTCCGCACACTAACGCATGCGTCACCCAACTGGTTAAGCAGAAAAGAATTTTGCAAGCGTTTGGGACACATTTTCGAGGAAGCTAAACGAGCGCATGCATCAGGATCCCGAGTGTCCATGCCACTACTGAGTCCGCCGCAGTGCATGGTCCCAGTTGATACGCAAATCTTGGTATGTACTCGTCGTAATCTCATAGCAGGGAATGGACAGACTTTAAAAACTCTAAAACTAATTTTGATAGGTCCTTAACCCTGCGCATCAATAATTTTTTGACAACTTGCTCAACCAGCCTGTCTTACACTAAAAAACATCAAAATCTCATACATCAGAGGGGCATATACCAAACCAGGGATTGCCCTGCCGGACTTACCTCCTTCTTATGACAAAGCTGTAATAACCGACTAACCCGCCACCTCATCAGAATAAATGATACCTTTCTGAACACAAATTTTGACACAGGACTAATAGGGCAGTGCAAAAGGTATTCAATATGCGCCGATGCTCACGCCTATGAATAGCACCCTCGGTCTGTTGTTCTTCTCCTTAGAAATGATTTCCTATCAGGGATCCAGCTGTTAAGCAAACTAAGCCATGAATGGTACTCACAAATGTTGTCGAGTGATAATAAGGCCCATTATCAGATGTCGCCGTTATCGAAGGAACTTTTCTTCTCTACGGATTTAACATTAATTGCGAATCCCAGATTACCGATGGTCGGATAAATATTGTCACAAATGATATTGAAGCAAAAAGAAACCGTGAAACTACATTGAGTCTCAAACCTTGCTGTGTAGCGGTCATAGTCTAATAGCAAGAAATGAACCAAAATTTCGCATCGTTGCGAAGAAATGCCTTCGATCGGTCCGTATCACTCATTTCCCCGTCTTATTGGATGAGTTCACTAAAGAGTCAATGTTTGATCGTGATTACCAAAGCCGCTAGGATTTGATCGGTGAGTGGCTCTTGCTTCATAGTGGCCCTTATCAGCTCCTATCAGTTGTTATCAGCTCCTGTCACAGAGTGCCTACGACCACGTCACATCCTACACCACCTATTAAAATACCAAGACTCCACTGCTGATACCAAGGAAATCACAAACTTAGTGATCTAGCCTTCTAATGAAGTACTATAAACGTTAACACTAAAAAACTTTTTTTGAAATCAAGTGGGATCAATAAAAGAGTTGGTGCGAGTTTTAGGCTCTTTGTCGGCCCTTGCCGCTGTAGATCCTGCCTAGAGACGTTGTAGATCTGATGGCTCTCGCTTTCTATGGCTCATTATCAGTCTCTAATCGTTGCTATCAATTCCTGTCACTAGACATTTACGGTCCCTTTTTAACCCACACTCCTTGCTAAAGTGTAAAGGCTCCACCCTTACCACGAAGGAGATAACGGATTTTGCGGCTCTCGCCTTCTAAGGCTCTTTATCAGCAACTTTCGATTGTTATCACCTCCTACCACCTATCATCAGTGTTCCCACCCTGCCGCCTGTACTTCTACCAAATTTGAACACTCTAGATCCACGTAAACAGGAATTATGAATTTGCGGTCGAAAATCTGCAGTAGCTCTTAAAAGTATTCGACCAAATGCTTTCACGCTTTTTCGTTCATAACTTCTTTCTTAGTGGAGCAAACCGCGAAAAATTTTGATATGTTTACCAAAGCATATTTTAATCCATCAACCCTGTTTGACGGCAAAGCAGCAATATTCACATAACGAAGAGTAAGGTGTTTTTGCGGGACCCGACTTCGTGACGTCAAAGTTAGTGACGTCTGCAGTTATGTGCGTTATTCTTCTCTAATGTGTTCGACATTAGCGTTTGTACACTTAAGACGTGGCAAAAAGGAAAGAGATTCCAGAAGGCCCATCACCTGTATTTTCAGTCGACTCTAAGTTCAAGCCCTTTGTGATATCTGGAACATGATCGAATAGCAGGTTGATAGTGGTAAATATTCATACTACATCCATGCCACACATTTTGAAATTTCGCATGATCAGATCCAGTAGGAAAAAAGGTACGACTGAAAAGTACAACTGAAGAAGCATTTCGCCGAATACTTTTGAGAGCTACTGTATATCATGCACGCCCCGCCATGTGTAGGCGAAGTCTGCTGGTCCTGCTACCTCCAATGGCTGTTCCCATCTTGCTGCCTGCGCTCTTACCAAACCAAAGCTCTAGGTCCAGGGAGACAGTGTTTATGAATTTAAAAATGAAAATGTTAAACACGCAAACAATGAAAAACTAACAGACAGACTTAGCGAATTAGCAAACAAGGAAACGAAACTAGTTACAGACTAAAGCAGTAAAAAGTCAAAAAAAAAGCATAATAAGAAAAGCCATACTCATAAGTGGATACTCTCCAGGCTCTACACCTTTGGAAATCCTGTATACCTAACAAAGTAGGTTTAACTCCCTCAATTTCCTTTTGAACGCATCAGTATTTCGCAGCTTTTGCGGGTCCAATAGTAACAGCTGAAGCCATCTCGCTCGACGGAAGAAAGCAAATGAAATACACCGTCCCGATGTTTTCTGTTCAGTTTCGGGCATTGTAGAGATAACGAAGTGGTACGACCTCTGCACGGTCTGATGTGCAGGCGGTCATCATAGTTCGGAAAAGAACGTGGTTATGTTGGGTCAGGATGTCATCTATACATTAATATACTCGTGAGAATTTGTTGAATTTTTTCAGTTTTTGCCTGAAGCCTCTAAGTATGAGGATTCCATATCAGGAAACCGGATTAGAGTATGGGAGCAATATATGCTTTATGGAGCCTCAAGAAAATTGACGCATCATTGTGCCAAGTATTTCTAAAAATGGCGAAAAGTGCTGCCAAGGCTCTTCAAAATACTACATCAATGGCTGCTTTCAGACCTCAACGACTCATCGGACCGCCCGTCCGTCCGACGCGTGCGGGCTGTGACAGGCCTGGCCGTTTTTGACAACACTAGATCACGTGCCAGCGCTGTCAACACTACCCTAACGGCCGCCTTCGCAGCACGCACGCGTCAGACGGACGTACGGACGGACGGACGGTCGTCGAAGTCTGAAAGCGGTGAAAGCGGCCAATATGATGCAATAGATCGCATCACGTTGATATAGCCGGAATTGATAAGAAACTCAACACGAACTTCACATGAAGCATTTAATGGAATGTTGTTGAGTGAATAGATGGTTCGATCATGGCTTCTCCTAATGAAGCACAGATGTTTTCGTAAAGTTTATAGGCATTCCAGTTTATAGGTACAATGTCAGTGAATGCTTTCTTTGCTTCACAGTGATAAAACTCCAAATACTTCCCAGAAAACATAAGAATGAAATAAAGTGGATGAGGGTACATTTCGGAGGGGGGATAGTCCTTATCGCTAATCACTAGAGTGACAAGGAAGTACAGACTACTTAACTTTTGCTTACAGACCGTACTTTCCAAAAAAATATAGTTTTTCACCTGAGCCTTAGGAGGGGAGGGGCACCGGGGTGTGTGAGAACTCGTACAAAGGGCTGCGATGTGGAAATATCTGAACATTTGGTGAGAAAATAGTTGTAGGAGAGGAGCACCAACTTTTTCGACAATGAGCACTTTTCAGCACTGAGCACTAGTGCACAGAAAAGAAAATTCTGGGGTTAGTAAGATGATTACCTCGTTTAAAAGTCTGAGATGGGGTGAGAATCGAACATCCAATGGCTCACCCACCCTGGAGCGCCTTCCCGCCTAAAGCTTAGCTGGAAACCCCCGACTACGATTCAAGACATACAAAAAAAGTGAGTGGCCCTACATAAACGAAGCTCTGAGAGTAGGGCGAGATCAACCAAGAGTTAAGGTAATACAGTACGTTACAGTGCGAGTAAGTTTAGGCGTAGAAACGGTGATAGTTGAGTGTACGCAATTAACTACGTGACTAGAAGTTTTTGTAGGTGACAATTTCAAGAATTAGCTGATATTCCTGACAATGCACAAACTTTCTAAATAAACAGAATAGCAGCTAAACTCGCAGAATAACAGCGGATAGAACTACCAAAATAAATATCTTCTAAAATATTGACATCTTCCAACGCTGAATAACGTTGAGTTATTCCCGCAAGAGGAGCCGAATCATCAACTCAATGATAGAAATGAATATATAGAGCGAAATCTCAACCACAGCAAGGTGATTTCGGGAACCGTGAAGTAAATCGATAAGAAAACGATGAAAACGCCGTCGCCCCACATTTTTAGTGGCGCCGCCCGAGCAGCAACTGAAGCTGTGCCACGGCGCACGAGAACTCGTCCAACTGCTCAACCCGCTCGTGGCAGATATGCTTCCGCCCATAACTCTGTACCATTCATGCTTTCACGCTAAATGTTTCTTGGTTTCTTGAGACAATGTTTCCTCGCATGTTCCTAGTGAGAAAACTCGCATATCATGTGATGTCTGTGAATGGTTTCTTATCCCGCCTTTTATACGAGGTGAAGAGGGGGAAGTTCAAACAATGAGCGCCAGCGCAGCACGTAATCATTTCCTTCTCTTTACTCTATAGCGGCCGCCGGCCTGTCAGCCTACTCCACCCGTTACGAAAGTTTTCTGCCTGAACATTGCAGTTTATATCCCCTAAGGCGGATAACGTAACGTTTAGAGCGAAAAGGGCAGGAATAAAGCAAATGTAACTAAAAGGTAATTAGTTGGTGGAGCACTTATTTGAATAGCCTTATTGCTGGTTTCCAAGACAACAGAGGCCGCCAATGCTCTTCGTGCTATATGTTATGTTGTTGTTGTTATGTTTGTGTTTATGTTTGTTTCGATCAAGAAAAATGGATCGGCGTTTTTGGGTGCTAACAGCTTTCGATTCCTTCAAGACGATCCAGTTGCCCAAAAGTCGCATTTTTCCGTGGAGCACGGAATCCTAATCTTAAGCGTTTCCACGGGAGACTTATCGTAATTGGTACGTAGTTGATGTTAGTTAACGAGATTCCTTGAAGAATTACCTGGGCCTTTCCTCGGGCTTCTTGAAGTTTCGAAAGCACTTTTCACATACTCTTCTAATTGCCGCGCAAACACGAACAAGGGAAAACTAGGGACGAGTTTTGCGCAACGTCCATCTAATCTTGTTCCTGAAAATGGAAGTTGTTCGTTGTGAACCAATACCTATTACCTCAATAACATAGTTCAGTTTTAGTGTTCAACTTTACCCTAAAAAATTAAAGGACGAAATTTGCGCTGCAGCGGGCGCATTCATAGTAGGCGCGTTTTTACGCAGATATATGAGTAAAAACGCACCAGTTCGCATAAATACTATAAACGTACCAGTTATCTAGTTTGTACCGTAACTATTTAGGTTTTGTGAGCATTTTGCTCCTCAGACGAGAGGAAGCATAAGTGTATTTCTTGATCACTCAAGTGTAGTCACCGCTTTGAGAGCAGCCTTTGAAGAGGAGGACTGCGAAACTTTACATTTTGAGGAAGCCTGTCCTGATATAGGAGGAGAACATAAGACTTTGTCCGATTGATTCCAAAAAAGTTGTGACAAGTGTAGCATTTCTTTTTTTTTGTGCATAGTTAACTCAGTCTTGTTAGACCTTTGCAACCATGCCAGCTGTTCAAAGCGGTCGTAGTCTATGCACTGGATTCGTTTCGAAGGGCTTGTTCACCTCTCAGCTGTGAAAACCACTACTTATATGTCGATCGAAGGCTCGTTGAGGGGATACTTTTGCCAATTTTATTTTCCCAAGTACTCTTTTTTTGTGGTTTTTCTAATTTAGGTCCACATTTATTTCCCTGGTTATATTCACTTAGTCTTGGCACACAATTTTTCAACATTGTAGGGCCCTGACCACTACACCCAATGAGCTTAATGAAGCTTATTGTCCTGCTTATCATGCCTATCATTTTAAAAAGGGAACTAAACGGAGGCATTGCAAATCGTCTTATCCCATTCTGGTTTTGGAAACGGGCATACAACGACACATCCGTGAATGCATCATGAAGTACAATACAAATTCCTATCTTATCGTTGACTTGGCAATGGCTTTATGTTTTGCTTCACCGTTGAACCACCCCTCACGAAAAACCAGGTAGACCAATCCTATTCGCGACAAAGATGCCCGATTCAACAAGGCTGAATGAATACCATAGATTTACAATAGCAGCGCCAACAAAGTGATTTTCCCAACATCAGCATTTTCACATATTATACTGCGAATCCTTCAATTCTCCAATAGGCATGCGAAAACAAACCATCCACGCTGGTTATGTAAAAAAAAGATGAAAGCATCTATAATAAAAAACTATTTCGAAAGAATGCCGGGTCTTGATTCTCAACAACAGCTCTAGATAGTTGTGCTTCAAAATATTCAGCTGCCGCGCAGGACTCGAGACGTAGGCTGTGGCTATGTCTTTTGGCACTGTCGAGAATTTTACACAGCGTTCTTTCGTTCCATTGAAGGCTTTGTAAGCCTTTCTGATATTTCTTCATGTAAACGCCTCATTTCTGCTATCATTTACGCTTGTCGCACCTGTTGAGAACCGAACGGTTAAGCATGTAGATTATACGACTCTGTTTTATTTCGAACATTGAGGCGTACTTAGGCTGAATAGGACTGAAGGACAAGGATGCCTGTGAGAAACTTAACGCTGATGAATTAGCCTGAAAAAATATGTGATTCAAACATGTTGTTTACAAACCGTACAGCTTCTGCATAAGAGTCAATCATACCAAAACTGGACAAATTCTCACCATGCAGGACCACTCGGAATGAAAATGTAGTCGGGGATGGGGGCCCACGCTACAGATTTAGTATATCAAGGAACTGACACGGTGTTACGTGTTATTCCGTGTTACACATGGAACATGCGGTTCCTAGACTAATCCTTAGAAGGGAATGAGCACTGGGGTAGACGAGTTTTCTGCTTTCTGCACGGGGTAATCTCCCCACCCACCTCGGTGCTCCTACCCTCCTAAGGCTTAGTGGAAAAACTAGATCCCATGGCTGAAATCGCAGAAGAACGCACAGAAGGTCGGTGCTCATCCCCTTCATCGATACAATGCTAGTGTAACTCGGATAAGCACGTAAGCACCGTGTTGATTTCTGTTATGTGTCCCCTCCCCCTCCCTCCGAACTCACAACAAGCGTTAAGGGTACGGAAGATTCCCCAAACCTAGATGGACGTGGCAAACTGCGCGGCGAAATTCGTGGTGATTTAAACGACTCTGGCGCCTATCAATGGGGCACAAATTTGAAGTAGGATAGATAAATAGCGTCGGCTGGCCCTACTTATCCAATCTACTTAAAACTGTGCCCCAATAATGGGTGCCAAAGTCGTTTGAATTCCCATGAATTTCGCCGCGCGGTTTGCCGCGTTCATCCAGAATGGCCGCTTTCAGACCTCGACGTCCGTCCGTCCGTCCGTCGGACGGACGGACGGACGGACGGTCGTCGAGGTCTGAAAGCAGCCATTGGCCCGTATGCACAACTCCCGGGGTAGGGGAAGGGAAGGAAATGTTTGCGAAGGGCGCGAACGTTCAAATGGTAGGTTTTGGGTCAAGATAGTGACAATGGAGCGATGTTTTTTCCTATAAACAGATGAGGAATCGACAGCCCTCGATAATCATATGATGTTTTGCCTCTGCGACCTTACCTTAGCGAGAGCTCAGAGAAGCCCGACCCCATTATTTCCCCACCCTGGGAGGGGGATGAATCTACCCCTAGAATAGAGCTGGGGCGCCGATGGTCATGTAGACCGCAACTCTGCTATTCACT
>UZAF01017481.1:21770-36195 GCA_900617895.1 Haemonchus placei
CATTGTCAACTAGTGGCCAGCAACGTCATCGGTTCGTCGAACGTTGGCTGAAACAATGGCCGCTTTCAGACCGCCCGTCCGTCCGTCCGTCGCGTGCGTGTTGCGACGGCGGCGCAGGACAAGTGTTGACAGCGCTGACACGCGACCGCCGTTACAGCACGCACGGGGCGGGGACGGACGGGCGGTCGGTCGCTGAGTCTGAAAGCAGCCAATGCACGTCGTTGAAGTCTGAAAGCGCTCTCTGTGACAAGGATTCCTCTGTAATCAACTTGTTCTCTTGGAAAAAGTGATTCGAGCTCTTTGACTTTTTTTGTTTTTTCCAATCGTCGTTCTGTAATAGAATTGGAGGGTGGAAGGTTCAACATAGCAAAATGAGCGTCCTCCATTCGGTTAGAACCGACCTCCCCCCCCCCTTCCCTTCCCCTNCCCCCCCCCCCCCCCCCCCCCCTTCCCTTCCCCTCTCCCCAAATCAGTGGGAAGTATATAGCTACTTACCTACTCCTCTTTATGCCGAGAGTACATCTGTAGATCAGTTCAAAAACAAGTTCCGCAAATTTGGAAAGCGCTATGTCTTATTAAGTAAGAAGTTCCCACTACAAGTAGCCCTTTGACTTGTGATCCGTCCCTTGGTAGGTTCGAGATTGAAGATCCGCTCCGTGTAGATGATTTAGTAGCAATAGTCTCTCTTATCCAGGCCTCTCTTGTTATGACACCTACCTCCCATATAAGTGACTTCTCGTGTCGCTTCGTGTCACTAATATAAGTAACAAAACAAAGATTAGCTGCTTAAATGGAGCAGTGGGTGGGACCCCATATGCGATAACAGCCTGATTTTGGACAATTTGGTTTCAGATTCAAATAGTGACGAAGCTGAATTCTGTTAGGTAGGAAAAATGAGCATTACGGCGAAGATCGGAGAGTGAATTAGCCACTTACCACTTTCAACCGCAACGTCATGTCTCACCCACTGACCCCTCAGTATGTCCACCACCAAAAGCATGGTTTTTAGAAACATGGCATCGCGCAATTCATCAACTTGTATCATCGTTTAAAAGCACGTCATGGAGATCAGCTGAAGTGGGGTGACGAAATCGAATATACAATTGTGAAATTCGATCATGAAAATAAGAAGGTATGTCTCCTTAGCGCTCTTCTCAATTTTTTTTCTACTGCAGATGTTAATTTAGGTGCGCGTGTCATGTCGTGCTGAGGAATTGCTGAGCCGACTTCAAGCCCAAGAGGAGGTGCTCTTTTCCATATCCTGTCCTTTAGTTTTGCTTATGGCAACTATTCTAGTCGTTTTTTACTAGTTTGCTGAGGTTCGGCTGAAAAGTCATATTAGAGGTATTAAGGCGTGTACATTTAGGTCAATGCTCTTCTCGGTACTGTAAACCACTTTTTATGGCGTCCGGAATTCGCTGCTTACATGATAGAAGGAACTCCTGGCGTCCCATATGGAGGTTGTCTTATCAGATTTGATCTTGATCTGGTCTTAACTATAAAAATTTTGAGTACTAAGGACTCTTGGCGTGCTTCAATGTCGTGGAAGCAAATATGATTGTGCGCCGTACTGAGGTTCAGAAGTTGCTTAAAAAGGTTGGGGGCCTGGCAACAAACGCACTCTTTGTTTTTAAGTTGTGGTTTTCAGGGGTCATTAGTCAAAGGTTTGAATTCAGGGAGAATCAGTATTGTCCATCTCATTTCCCGCTTTGGGCACACCTGACTTCACATCTCCTCCCATGCAACCCACTCCTCGTGAAGAGGGACCTGGTCGAAGCATTTTCTGGCCTGAGGATGCGGTATTTTGTGGCCATCCAAGGTACTCTTTCACGCAAATATCCGTTCACTTTGACTTCTGTTGAGTCTATCTTTAGGTTCAAAAACTTAGTGAAGAATATCCGTGGACGTCGTGGAGAAAAAGTAGCAATCAACGTCCCTATCTTCAAGGACAAAAATACGCCAAATCCGTACATTGTGTGCTATTCTTAGTATAGAATTTTAAGGGAACTCATTCTCGTAAAGTGTTGTCTCACTTCTTTAGGAAGATTTGTCCGCATTAGGAGAAGGAGAAATGATTCAAGCAGCGAAACCGGATCATATCTACATGGATCACATGGGGTTCGGTATGGGTTGTTGCTGTCTGCAGGTGCAGTTTGACTAATTGGTTTGACCCCTCTGAAACACATCAGTTTCGATTTTCTGTTGATATTGAACTCCGGTTGATTCACCCTCCGTAAGTGGATGCGGCTGAAATTTTCTTTTTCACTCCAGGTAACTTTTCAAGCCGTCAATGTTGATGAGGCGCGATGGCTTTACGATCAGCTTACGCCGATTACTCCAATATTGCTTGCCTTGTCCGCAGCAACACCTATTTTTAGAAGCAAATTGGCTGACGTTGACTCTCGGTGGGATATTATAAGCGCCGTAAGTGTTCAATAGATATGGTGTTCTTTTGAATTATTCATACGTCTATAAACGAATTCTCATTTTTAAGAGCGTAGATGATCGAACAGCCGAAGAACGTGGGCTAGTTCCATTGAAGCATTCGAAATGGAATATAGCAAAGAGCCGTTACGATACAACCGACTGCTACATATATCCATGTTCAGTACCTTATAACGACATTCCACTACAGTATGATGAAGCGATATACCAGTACGTTGTAGTTTCGTAAATACTATCAACGCCGATCATATCATTACTTTTTCGTCCTGCTTACCCTGGCAAATTCTTCTTCACGTTCATTTTCGTCGCCATGTTCCCAACAATTTTTACATTGTAGACTCACCCGTACACCTTTACATTCTTCATTCGGCTGCGCCCCTAGTTACAAACTTTTACTCTTCAGCCTTTAGAGTATTTTCTTAAACTTCTTTGTTCACACTCTTTGTAAACTTAGCTATGGCCATACTACCTGTTTTGGTTTCATCTCTGCTATATTTTGACGGTTCCAACTTCCCTTTCCTTCGCTCCCTTCCAAAACATTTCATGAAAACAGATCTAGATGTTTCTACATCCTCTCGGATCAGTCATCCATTCAGCGACGCTCTCCAATTAATGACGAACAGCCTGACCTCTTCAACAGCATACTGACCGTAGAACTCCAGATAGGATTCTGTGACCACTTTCTAGTTTCTTCCTGCATTTATCGCTTTTTTACTTTCCTAACGAGTTTACCACTGATTTCCTTTGTGACTAATCCTTCCTTTGTAATGGCTTGAATCCTCAGTTAATCGATTTGCCAAATCAGAGACCTGACTTTGTCATCGACAGCTATTTCTGAACTCCCTTCATCCCTTCTCCACAGTGCACCCCCGAATTTTTTTTATTCAGCTCTTGAGAGGGGCTCTTAGTAACGATGCGTTTTTCCCTTACTTGAGTATAGCAAAGGAAGCCAACTCTATGCAATTCGGTGTATCGAAGTCCGCTTTTTTTCAAAGTGTGCTCTTCTGCAGAGCTCTTTTCCTCTACAATTAAGGAATACTGGGGCTCAAAAAATTAATTCAGGCAGTTACGAGACGGCGACATCGACGAGCCATTAGCAAAGCATATTGCACATATGTTTATACGCGATCCGCTGCAGGTGAAATACCATGCTTTTTCATATACGAGGGTTGCCTTTTATATTTCGGGATTGAACAACCCTAGTGTTGCAATCTAGCAACTGACAGTTCTATCGTAGAGTTTGACTTTTTGGGGTTATACTTACTCAGAACGTTTTGACATATGAGCGCTCCTTGAGGTGTTAACACTAACTTAAAGAATTACTCAGGCCCTTGGCGCCCCACCCCCACTTAGGTCGAAAATCCTCCCACCTTAACCTCCCCCTCTCCCTTTGGCGGTGAAGCCCCATCAAGGATCAGTGCTTATCGACGGTATGGTGAATTCAACCGAGGTCGTAGTTCACTCCAAGACGAATTTCGTGGAGGTCTCCAAAATCATATGTTGTTCCGATGCTGCGCGCAAACCAATATTGCAAGATCGTCATATGACCTACCGTGAGATTGGGACAATCTTAGGCATTAAAGGGACTAGCAAACATTCAATATTGCATGAACATTTGACTGTGAAAAAATTAGTATTTGAATTTTTTTTTTAAATTTGTTTTTGAAAAACTTGTCAATCCTCCCGAGAAAGGACTCGTGTCGATTTGTCGAAAGAAATGCTTAGAAAATACGATCGCGGTGCTTCGAAACGCGTCTATGACATCGAGACAGGTGATGGATCATATTTTGAAGACGAAACTTTGCCGTAGGTTTATTGTATCGATGTGGACATACAGATGGGGAGAATACCACCCTGTTCTTGTACGGTGGGCTTATATACAAGACAAAGAAAAACAGGCAAGCTGAAGCAACAAAGCTGAAGCGAGTCAAAATATAACATTTCGTATAGAATGATGANTGATGCTTTTCGTGTGTCATGAAAGAAGAATTTCGGAATATTAGAATGTGATTCATAACAAGACCATTAAGAATCTGCACAGTTATTCTGTGATACTACAGAACAGATCATGGGTTTACGCGTATGAGCCCAGAAGAAAACAGCAGTCGACCTATGGGTATTTCAAGATGAGCCAAATCCAACAAAAGCTGTCCGCGCACGAAGCACTTCCAAGCAAGTGGTCACCTGTTTTTTCAGAAAAACTGGACATGTCGCAACCGTACCACTAGAAAAAGCAGAGCAGTAAATTCTGAGTGGTATACCACCATTTGTTTGCCAGTTGACTTCCAAAAAATCAGGACAACCAACTGCTGAAGACGGATCACTCTTCGCCACGACAATGCGAGCTCAAACACATCGGCTCAAATGACTGTATTTTTGAGCACCCAAAACAACGATTTGACAGGTCATCATCCATGTAGTCCCCGGGTGACATCTTCTCATCAAGTACGTAAAACATAAAATGAGAGGTAAACATTTTTCGACACCTGAAGAAGAAGCCGTTGATGCGTCCAGAATGCATGTTTTAGAGTTAACTCGATCAGAACGGCAAAAGTGCTTCAAAAATTGGTTCGAGCGCATGCAAAAGTGTATAGATCTTAATGAGGAAAATTTTTAAAGGCAATAAAGCGATTTTCAATGATTAACATTTACTTTTGTTCTCTAATCCCGAAATATAAAAGGCAACCTACGTAGTCGATAGTCGAAGGCAATGGAGAAGGTTCCACTCACCTTCCTCATTTTCTGACAGTTTTATCGCCGTTCGAGTAAGTGGGTAGGCCATGTTTACTCAGTGAATGTGATTAAAACTCTGCGTCTATCGGTACTAACCAAGGAGGGGTAGTCCACTTATCTTGGAACATTGAGACCCAGGTGAAACCATAGAGTTTCGAATGCTATTTACGAAACTGGAAATTAAAACTGCAAAATGGTTCTTTTTACAATGTTATGGGGGTCCGAATTTTGCTCGAAAGTAGTATCAATTGGATATGCGATCTCGTCGCTTTCAAATCAAGTGCCCACGTGGCCTAGTGGTAGTGGTCTCACTTCATGGGCGTAAGATGAGGGTTTGCTCCCGGGCATTGTCCGCATTTTTGCAAAGTGTTTTTTCGTCTCATCAAAGGCTCGCTAAACGACATTTGCTCAATGAACGCCTCGTTTCTGCTCTTACTTTCTCTCGTCGCCCCTATCCAGGGAAAGTGGTTCTGCACGTTAATTGTATAACTCTTTTTTATTTTAAACTTCAAGGAACAATTAACAGAAAGTTACTAGAGATGTGTAAGATGTCTGCAAGAAACTCAATATTCATGGAACAACTTTAAAAATCCGTGAAGCACACACGTTCTTCACAAACTGCGCACCTTATGCATGCGCATCTATCAAATGTTCAGTACACCACGTTCTTCTAATTTTTAAAATGTTTTGGTAGAAGGCTGGGTATGTTGATGAATACCGAGGTTCCTGCGTCACCCCGGCCGAGTATTTGTTCAGCCTTGCAACGGTTGACTGTTTTGTCAGCCGATGTAAAGAATCAGCATGCATAAGATATGCAGGTTGTGAAGAACGTGAGTGCTTCACGCATTTTTAAAGTTGTTCCATGAATATTGAGTTTCTTGCAGGCATCTTACACATCTCAGTAACTTTCTGTTAAATGTTCCTTGAAGCTTAAAATAAAAAAGAGTCACACAATTAACGTGCAGAACCACTTTCCCTGGATAGGGGCGACGAGAGAAAGTAAAAGTAGAAATGAGGCGTTCATTGAGCAAATGTCACAAAACTTTTAGGAGCCTTTGATGAAATGAAAAAACACTTTGCAAAAATCCGGACAATGCCCGGGAGCAAACCCTCATCTTACGCCATGAAGCGAGACCACTACCACAAGGCCACGTGGGCACTTGATATGAAAGCGACGAGTTCGCACATCCAATTGATACTTCTGCCGAGCAAAATTCGGACCCCCATAACTTTGTGAAGAGAACCATTTTGCAGTTTTGATTTCCAGTTTCGTAAACAGCATTCAAAACTCTATCGTTTCATCTGGGTCTCAATTCAAAGTTCCAAGATAAGTAGACTACCCCTCCCTGGTAAGAGATCAAGCCTGATCGGTTTCAAACGAAGATTTCCTGTCCTAACTAGTCCGGTATGCTTCGATTTCATCGTCGGTGTAGCTTAGCCGCCGCACAAATGGACGCTTCCAGACTTCAGCGACGTACGTTGTTTCAACCGACGTTCGACCGTCCGGCTGCATTGCTGACTAGGTGTTGACAACGCAGAACAGATTACGTCTAGTCGGTATCGATGGTGTCCGGCGTTGTCAAAGCGTGCGAGCAACACTGTCGCTCGGTCGGACGTCGGTTTAAACAACACACGTTAAAGTCTGGAAGCGCCAACAAAGAACTGTACATCGCGCTTATCCTCGCGATCTCGATATTGCGCTGCGTTGCTATTAAAAGGTCCTTTGAATTAAATTACTTCCTCACGCGGGCTTTCTAAATAACAAGACGGACCTTGAAGTCCGTTATACAGTAACCCGGAGGCACGCTGGCCCCTCCAAATTACCGTCATATGTACGACGCAACAAAGACGAGGCCCACGGAGTGGGTTCTAGGCAATAGAGGTTACTGTATCGCCTGATATCGGGACGTTAAAAGCTACTAGAATACAACTTGGAGTGGTTATTGAGCAATGAACTAGAACATCAGAATATAATGAATGTATGCCCATTTTCTGAAGAATAAACTCACATGCAAACAGAAGAAAAAGGAGCTATATCTTAACAAACAAAACAAAAACAACAAAAGTACAGCCAAGCCTATCCCTCTTGAAACTCCACTAGGGCCGTGTCACTGCTTGCTCTATGAAATAAATGTAAAGCTTAAGACGAAGATCATCTTAGCTCGCTTGCCTCTTTAAATGACCAAGTTGTCAGAGATCTGCTTGCAAAAGGAGTATAGTGGGGCAGGACAGGACATTCCAGGTAGAAAAAGGCAAGAAAATAAAGTCGCTAGGGGGTAAATTGTAGTTAATTGCCGTACGGCGTGACCTAGTCTCATCGACGATATAATCGAGTGTTGGCTATTGATATACCGATAATCTAGTTGAAGGATTGAGGACAGCATAGTAGTGATCGAGCAAGAAGGATTCTATTTTATCGTGCAGGTGTTTCGTGAGAGAATCGAGCAGGACGATGAGAAGTCGACTGAGCACTTCGAAACCATACAGTCTTCTAACTGGATGAACATGCGTTTCAAACCACCACCACCGGATGCTCCTGAAATCGGGTGGCGTGTTGAGTTCAGACCCACAGAGGTTCATTTCTGTGCGTGCTCAAAAAAGTAGAGGGGAAAGAATTAGCTCGTCTTATGTTTTTTCAGGTGCAGCTGACGGATTTTGAAAATGCAGCTTATTGTTGCTTCGTTGTGCTGCTAACGAGGTTGGCTTAACTATTGGTCTATGCTCTCTGGTTTCACAACTTTTGTGATTCAGAGTTATAATATCGTTCCGTCTCACATATTTGCTGCCTATTTCTATGGTTACTGAGAACATGAAACGAGCTCAGAAAAGGGACGCCGTAACCAAGCAGAAGTTTCTGTTTAGGTCTGGTTTGAAGGGTAAAACAGTTCATGTGGTGAGGTCGATGTTGCACTTTTCAAAGCTTATTTCACAAAACTAAGCAGTAGGTNGAAGTGGCCATTCGAGATGAGACGTAACTGCCTGATCTCATATCCGCATTCCATCTCTGCGAGAAGATCCTGACTAAGAACATAGTTGTCAAAGCTTTAGGGGTGAGGGTACCTTTTCCCTAAAATCGCGTGGCGCTCCCCGCGCGTTTGAAAAAGAAAAAGGCGTTACAATCACATCTTAAATGGTTGCATTTATACTACAGACGACGACGCCGGCGGCTCAGAATATGTAGCCGGAATAACAGTTGTCGAGATACAGGAACATGATACTGGTGGCTCAACAGTTTCCGTTAGGTACAACCTCAGCTACCAAAGAATGCGTTCCGCTCCTGTTATGATGGGAGGCTTCTGAACGTGTGTTTCCTTCATTTTGAACATTTGCAAAGCTGTGTAATGCAGCAGTACGTTTTGAGCCGACGCTAGCATTGGTAGTATAAGTCTAACCACTGACCATTGCGACCTAATATCCTTTCTTTGTCAGATCTCACCTTCTCCTTCACCCTATCCTTCTCTCTTCGCCAATTACTTACAATTGATATTGCATATTCAAGAAAAAGTTTGGCAACGTGCAAATCATCTCCGGAGAATCTGAACGGACCTCCGCAATGTGGTGAACCGAGTGAAGAGATTGAGGAACTGACCATTAATGAGATTATCAACGGTTTATTGTTTCGTTAACTGATGGTGAATGATGTTTCAATGACTACACATTTAGGAAAAGAGGGTGACGATGTATTTCCTGGGCTCGTTCCACTTATTAAGCAATATCTAGACAGTGCAGATGTTGATGTGGACACTCGCTGTACAGTTTCTCAATATCTGAACTTCATTTCGGTTAAAGCTTGTTCTTCTTCATTTTCTGTTATAAATTACTTCTTATTAAGTTGAGACTTGCTTTGGGGAGATATTGTCTAGCTCCATGCGTTCCTCTTCATGTTACTTTTAGAAGCGTGCTTCCGGTGAAATTTGGACGTTAGCGCACTGGATACGTCACTTTGTAGATACACATCCTGCGTACAAACACGATTCGCAAGTTCCTGATGAAACAACTTACGATCTTCTTGTACAGGTAAGAGAAGAATAGAAGTGAAAACTACCATTTGGGGTTCATACTATCGGTGATTGATGCTATGTTTGAAGACTGCGAAACAGTACCTGCAGTAGTTTAAAAAACCTATTGAAATGGGAACACGAATGGGTCGATAATTGCAAAAGTTCCTCAGGACAAATCAGCTTGACCACATGATTTAATGTTTTGTACGAACAAAGAAAACCTCTTTAGTAGTAGTTTGTAAAAGTCCTTAAGACTGGTAATGTTACAAAGTCCCAGGTTTCCTTTGTGTTGATCTGGCTCGGCTGTCCCTCCTCTTTAGAGTTGTAGCGACCACGAAAAGTTTCTGATTGGAGCGTGGGTGTGGTTGTCAGATATCCCTCCAAGGTCGTATCGAAACGANGATGGTATATGATGACAATCCTAGCGTAAAAGTAAGGATATTCTGAACCACTCTCGACGAAGCCTTTTGAGAGCCCCCATTTGACTGCTGAGTAGCTCCAGCATTCCAAACTGATAACCTCGAATCCACATCATTGAATATACTTTAATGAGAGCGGTCTCTTCTGAAGTCACATTCGAGGGATGCTTAGAATAATGAAAAGTTCACCTTTACACTCTTCGCTTCATGAATTTGATTCATGCAGCTCTTTTAACTGTACTCGGACAGATTTGATCAACGTTGCAGATGGACGAGATATCAAGCGGAAAGAAGCACTGCAAAAAGTTGCTCGGGTGTTATCGATCAAAAACCGATCATCTCATTCCAAGCGCAGTACGAAGAGCTGAAGAAAGCTGGGTGATGAGCAAGCAGAAACGTGGCGAGTGACAATTGTAGAACTGCAACGGCTTGATCCTTGAGTTTCATATTTTTATTGAAGAAATATACACATTCCGAGCCATATCAAACTTAAGTGCTTAATCAGTTGTCATTGGTGAAGGGTTTTGTAAATTGCACGTTTCCTCTCATATCCGTTGATGACTGAGGTAGTTTCATTGAAATCTTGGTCATAAGGAGAGTGTTAGCTGTGTTTTGAAGAGGCGCTGAGAAGCGCTCATTTATGCGTAGGTAATGGCTTTTGACTAGTCATGAAATCCTACGGATGTCCTTTTTCCAATCTTATTCAAATCAGGTAGATTGAATTTTACAACAACAGACGTGAAATGCATTTTCAAAGTTTCTATCTTTCAATGTCGATTCTTTTGAGACTATTCAAAAGATCTTGAGTTAAACGAAAGGGCTGCCTTGGAGGCGAATGATTTATTTGCATTTACTGCAACCACCTTTTCACCGAATCCAACCGTGCGTAATAGAAATAACCACCTACGTGCTGTGAACGTGGCCAGATTTTTAATGACTGCTATTGTTAGTTTGACAGCACACCACAGAAGGGCTTCAACAAGTCACTTGTTCTTTTTTTCATTACTTCATTTGTTTCAACTTCCAATCTTGTCATTTCAATTAAATTATTTTAGGTTGTATGTGCCATAAACTTCCATTGCATGTTACGCCATAAATATAATTTCATAAAATGTTGAACCTACTTTTCTGTCTGTATCGCATGTTATTTGGCATTTCTTACAGCGTGTGTAACAAAGATATGAAGATAAAAATGACCTCACCTTAGACAAGAGACGGCTAGTGAAAACAGAACGAGAACGATAAACGATTACGAGGGGTCAGTCTAGCTTACCACGGCTCGAACAAAATAAACTAGAGTTAAGCAGCAATCCAGCCCAAAAAACAATGGCAGGAACGCCCACTCACATGCGCCGTTTCGGCACACCGTCCACATTATGAAGATCAAAAAGACAAATTAGCAATGAGCGAGACGGTCAAACGCCTACATTTCCCTCCTCAGGGTGGAGAGATGTACTCGACTCTTCAAAATCCCAACAAAATATTCTCTCGCTTTGAACATGTGACTTTCAAAGCGTTCCTCGTCTAACAGTCAGGTTTTGGTGTGCATGTGTTCCCCTCACCATGCCCTTTCGGTTATCGACGGTCTTCTCTTTTTGCTTTTAGGTAGCCTCTTACGCGTTGAACTTGCTGTGATGTCGTTCTGAGAACCTAGGAATGTGGATTTGCGGTTCTCGAACCAGATAGAATCAAACCACAACATCTAAAGAATCTTCTACTAGTTGTCGTTGGAACATCCACACGCTTGCCGAGACTTATCAAAGTATTACGAAAGTATAAACTTGTCATGTCTTACCTTCATCGATTTGAAAGATTATCAACGTGAATGGTGGGATCCGGGTGCGCGCACGCGCGAAAATAATTCAAGCCGCTGCGCTACGGTCTTCAACTAAGCGCGAATCGCAAACGTTTGAATTGCTCTCGGCTTTTTTCCAATCTAGGGCGAAATTCCAAGTCGTAGCTGCGCAGCCTGCACTCTTAGTTCATCGTCTCCGTTGCAGTGAAGGTTTCACTTTGATTTTATTGGCGTTCCTTGGTGAATCGCGTCTTTCAGAGTCGGGCATGAGGGGAAAGAGGGCTCATCTGAGGAGCACTGGAGCGCCTTTGGAAACTCTGATGGAGGATATGGATTTTGATGGAAATTCACCTCCAATACCACAAAAAGATCCTGAGGCCGTCGTTGCAGACATGATAACTGCACCAGTGGTAACTCATGTTTTTTATGTTTGAAGACAAGTCCGAGCCGCTTTATTGAACTGAGCAGTTCTAATGCAATTTCTTTCTGTGTTTTAACATCAAGCTTTCACTTTCCTACTAAGAGCTCTTTCTTTTCCTGTTTCAGTGTTAAGTTTGCCTCATAATTTGTTACCTTGTTTAACATCAGAGACTTGGTTCCGTTTGGGAATAATAACACGTCAACTATGGGAAACTAGTCAGTTGGGAGTGGGAACACGGATTTTATAGAGGGCAGTTTGAAAAGGATTCCCGTGAAGTATTTACTGAGCTTTTTCATACACTTGGTTCAACAATCAGTGCTAAAATCAGAAAAACTAGAAGAGTTCAAACAAGTATAGATTATTACCAATGGGCTTACGGTATTTTCCATGGGTGAACTTCAAAACTTCTTTTTGATCTGATCTTATGAGATTTTAGGTTTCTAAACGGAAGGCTGTTCGAAAAACAGCCTCGAAGAAAGTCATTCCTGAGCTAGAGGTCGAAGCCACGGAAAAGAACATTGTGACTGAGAAGCTTGAGTATTTTTTGAGCGATTACAATGTTTTACTAGAAAAAGCTTGCAAAAATGAGAAAGGACAGGTCAGCTGATTGTATTTTACATTAGCCTATCCATGAAAGTTTTCGGGTGAACGGTTTGCTGACGCTCTTCCTATAAGTTTACCACTTCGAAAAATTCTTCATTGCAGAAAGCGCTCATCAGGCGTTTGTGGACTGATCACGATGAAGTTATCGAAAAATGCACCATCAATAATTTACGGCATGCTTTATGGGAGCCATCGTTTCTATCGTGTACAGAGGGTTTGTTTATTTCTGTCTTATAGCCACTGCTTGAAACTAATCCAGCCCTGAGACAATATTCATTCTCCAGGTGTGAAACTCTGCGCTTATGCCTTGAGAAGAATCGGGTTTCGTTCAGCATTGCTCCTCATGAAAAAAATGGTCGTTGCTGGAGCCTCCAAGTGAGTGCAGATCTAAGGCAAAGCCAAATCCTTCCATGACTATGTATTTTTCCCCGAGAATACGAGTGCTTCTGTAGGATCTCTGAGTAATTCCAAAATTTTAGTGCTACTTGTAACCACCTTGGTCAAGTGATCTATACTGCATGGCGTATGGCAGTAAAAGAAGAGAATGAGGATATGATGAAACAAATTGAAGCTGAAATGATTACTGGTATTATTCACGATGCTGTTCTTCTACCTCTCAATCTCTCCACCAAATTTATACATGTAGGCTCTCCTTATACTCTAAATTAGTCGAAAAACTCCAACTTGTTCATCAGATTCTATCTTCATTTTCTGTGGAGAATGCTGATAAAGCGAAGATGGAGGGTATGCTAGTTAGATGTTTTGAATCGGTGCTCTGGATTGGTCTCGAAGTAAGTTTCTATATGGTCATTGTGGTTCCATCGAAACTGATTAAACAATTTCAATGTGTCAGTCTTGCCATGATCAAGTGCGCTATGCAGCATCAACAATCTTGCTTGGTTTCTACCCTTTGATCGATGACGACGATTTTGTAAGTTCGTGATATTCTACATTCTTATTGTTGGTGTTGAAATTTGTCGAAAGCGTTCTTTAGAAGCGAGAAGACTATCTTAACAAACAGAATGCCATAATGCTGAACATGTTGAAGGATGATTGCACAGCAATAAGAATGGTGGCTACTAAGAAGGTTGGCTTCTTCATGTTTGTAAAAAGCGCTGAATGGAAACTCAAATGGTTCGTACAGCTTTAGATGAGCATATAGTAACAGTAGTGACAGAGACATATAAAGAAGGAAATGCATTACGAAGGATTTTCTTCTATATCAAATCCGACCTTATTTGTAACATTTTAGTTTCTTTCTAAATCTAGATTTCATGAGAAGTAATCGTTAAGAACCATTGCATAGATCACATCAGAGTTCCGAAGGAGCGGAAATCGCTTGTTGTTTTCAGCATTTACGAAGTCTTGTTTTCAGCTCTTTGTAATGAACTAGACTACAGATGACTCTGTAGCGTACTAGTAGCGTTGAACATTACTGGCTAAATTACCCAGACAGTTTATTCGTTTTTTTTCCAGGTATTGAAAATTTTGAGTATGTATTGGAACTTTGTGCCACGGGAATTTGTCAAGCAGTATATGACCATCGTAAGTTGAAGTTTTTTCATAGGGTTTTGCATTTTTCAGTATTTCTTGATCGAACCAGTCCAGACGGATAATCGCTTTCTCTAATCAATCTCTCATTTGTGCGAATGTGAGTGTGATGTACAAATTGCCGCCTATGCTTCCTTCTATGGATTTTAAGGGAGAACTCTTTCTCGGCTCAAAACAGCTGTTGCGATAGCGTGGATAGTGAATTGCGGCTCCTCTGTAGTAGTCTTTCTTTTGTTTCTTTTGGTCATAACCCTTATTATATATAATCCACAAGTTTGGTGTGTCTGTTTGTATTTATCTATGTATGTATGTATGTTTGTTTGTATGTCACACAATCCGGTTTTACCTGAAAATCACCTTTAGAGGTCGGGACAAGTTCGTGATGGGTGGAGCCCAAGACAAAATTAATAGAGCACATACGACCTCTGCGGAGCTCCGCCCACGGGGGGCGGGGCAA
>UZAF01017482.1:553-46544 GCA_900617895.1 Haemonchus placei
TGCTTCTACGGCCGCCCTGTTCACCACAGAAATTACTATGGACTATCGTGTTAATCGTCCGTAGAAAGATTGGCTAACGAACAGATTTTTCGACGGAATGGATGGCTTGGTGGCCGATGTCAAGGCGTGGATCGCCTCCAAGAATAGAAACTTCATCGCCTGTGGAATCCGACTGCCTAGCAAATGGGATGCAGTGCTTGACGTAGATGGTGGTTAACTTCCAGAGTAATTATTTGAACATGCTTTGCTTAATATTTCTATCGTTTCTTCAAGTAAAATTTGCTGAAAAAAACTGCAGTAATTATGCATCAACCTAATAATTTGTTGCCAATCTAATGTTTAGCTAGCTTACTGTCCATAAAATCCACAGGCTTCCGGTCCATAACTCATTGGCGAGCAGAGAATATATAATATTTATATTATTTATCAAGTGTTCTTATAATTTTTTCATGTTTTCAAAATTCTACTGAGCTCACAGCCTTTTATAGAATCTTGAAGCATTGTGGGCCAGGAATTATTCATTTCCACTTTCAGTTATAAGAGAAATTAAAAGTTAATGTAAGGACAGTATAAAAGGCGCGGTCGCCAGTGTTTTGAATATGAATGAATAAAACTTTGTTTGTTCGCTTCACTTGAAGTAAAATGCTGTGCAAAAGTAAATAAAAGTAAACATTCTATCGAAACTACCCACTTTGCTGGGTTTCGTCGAAAATTTGTAACGCGTGGTCCTGTTTTTTTGTCTAAACATTCAGTAGAATTTCTGTGTGCTCTTCAACCGTGTATTCGACTCCGTTTTAGGAAAATGCTCGCTTGACAACTGTCTATGAAACTGATATGTATCGATTGTATCTAGTCAAATGCATGGAAAGTAAGCGCATGGATAAGTGTAACCAATTCTTTCTCAAATGTGCATCGCTAACTCAGAATAATCCAACATGGGCTGAATGGTTTGGTATGTTCTCATGAATTTGGTCATATTTTTTTCTTTCCTTTGTTTATACTCTGTCTGTATTATCTTGAATGAAGTAATCCTTTTTATGTAATACAATTTATCTTGCGCACTTCCGATGATTATGGGGCTTAATGGTGTGTATTTGTTATTTTCTTCTTTCAGCATTTCCATATCATCCAAAACCGGAAGGTTGCCAAGCATACCGCAAGTACTACAGTCATGAGTGGAGAGAAATTTTTGTTATTTCACTTCATAATTTCGTCCGAATAGCAATTCAATCAGCCCCACGTTCACATCTTGTGCAAATGATTGAGCTAATCTCGGAAGAAGTTGAACAAGGAAATTCAAGTGATCGTTTACATGGAGTAAGTTTATTTCTCATATTTTGGAAAGTTTACGATCTTCCTTTGTCGAAAGCGCACGTGCAGTATTAACCCATTGACGACCGCGTGACCCGCCGACACCATATCGTGCTTTTTTAGTATTTATTTTATTTGTCAGATGTTCTTGCAATTTCTTCATGTTTCCAAAAATCAGCGGAGCTTACAGCCTTCTAGAGAATCTCGAGGCATTGCGGTCCAGGAATCATTCATTTCCAACTACAGTTATAAGAAAAATTAAAAGTAATGGACAGTATGGACAATATAAAAGGCGCGGTCGCCAATGGGTTAATAGATTTTCCTCATTATACAAAAGTAAAAAGTAAATCCAACATCTGTTTTAGATTAACTATGGAATGATGAATCCGTTTGAAGACGAGCTCATGGACGATTTCGCCGTCATTGCCCAGTATGCTTTCACAACCGTTTTACTGTCTTCATTTAAAATACTTCGACTGCTTTGAAATCCTTATTTTTTAATTTCAAAATGAAGGTGGAGGGGTGAGTAAAGTTGGCTGAAATCGTGCAGCGTCTTGGGTTGGGAATAGTCTGCTCAATGCATACAATCGACATTGGAATTAAAACGAGACAGATCATTTTATCAACTCCCGGAAAGTCCTTTAATATTTTGATAAGTTTTAAGCTTTTTTGTTTCATAGCCCGTATGGTTTATGGCAGATACTTTAAACCCTGCCAATGCTTCTTTGTTTTTTTTTCTCTGTAGCCGCAATTATAAGCAAAAGTGCACACGAATTAAGTGAATGGCAAGTGTTGAGTCACGCAATAATTGTTGTGATCGATTAAGTTACTTTCTAGTCACTAAGTTCCCTGCATTTGATATCATTATCAGACATTTTCTAGTGAATTGAAGTAATTGGCTTTCCTGAACGTGCTAGTTCAACTTGGAAAAATAATATTTCCATTAATTCACCAATGTTGTGGCCTATTGAGTGCCCCACTGAACGCCTCTATCAACAATCCTTTCAAGGATGAACTCACTTGCTGCGCTTGTCGCGATCCATGGATCGGAAATTTTCGGTGAAATGTTGAAATAATGTCTACAGGTTTGGGCGTGGGTTGGCACGACGACATTCAAAAATTTCAAGGTGCAGAACTGCGTCGGAGCCTTTATTCCTTGATCTGTCAAAGGTGAATAGTTCTGAAACGGTTACTGAGATCCCTCCGGGCTCAATGTATTGGTCTTACCACCTCACAAAGGACTCGGTGTTGCTTACCCTTTATCTGTCAGGAATATCCTTTTCTTGGTGACTAAATATAGCTTCTATCACTACGTGAAGCTGGATTCATTTTTAAACGATTTGCGGTCCATGACACTTTGAAAATCGCTCAACAGCTGTGTTCATGGTTACGAGCGCTTTGACCTCTTTGGTACTTCTTGTCCAGTTACCATTTTAACGCCGAAAACTACCAGGTCTTTCGCGTTGTGGCTAACGACGTCCTGTTCTAAATGATTTGAGGGGATTTTCGATTGATATGTGATAATTTTAATTGATATGCATCTAGTGATCAGGTGTAGATCAATCAGTCTCCCCCCCCCCCCCCCCCCCCCCCCNCCCCCCCCCCCCCCCCCCCCCACCGTGGTGTAGTGCCTCTGGCCTTATCTGTACCCTACAGTCGAGTGGTACGTGTTAGGATCCATACGCTTGAAGGCGCAGTTCACGATAAGAGTGGTTTCTGAGATTCCCCTACAGGATGAATTTGAGGCCTCCGCGTATACTATATCTGGCACTATTAGTTCAGAAAACGGCCTAATTAGGGAGTTATAAAGGCTCAAAGATTGGCGGGTGTGTATCCTCGGACGAGTTTCACCGGCGTTGTAGAGGCTGCACCGATCACCAGGGAACCCATGTAGGAAGCCCAAACAACTTGTCATGACCATAGTGACAGTGAAAGTCAGTTCTGTACTGTTCTGGCTTGATGTAGTCAGCTCTTTGTGCACTTGCAATAACTGAAATCTCGTCCGAATACCCCTTCCATGTTATTTCCGTCATGGTAATCTCGTCCAACCTCTATTTTCCCAACTTTTGAGGTGCCATATTCCTCTCGAAATCGGCGAATTCTCTCGCTTTCTTCACTACCGATGAACTATTCCCAATCTATACTTACGCTCTGCGAATAAAAACGGCTAGCTCAAAGTTATCGTAAACTGTGCCTTTATGGCCGGTTCTAAACATGGCTCCTGCACTTCTAAACTCTGGTTATTTGTTTATCTTAAGTTTTTTTTGTGTTAAACCAGGCTCTAGTGGTCCACTGTGGTTTTTCACAGCTCTTATTGTCCTCGCTCCTGTGTAGAAATCTCGAGATGTGTCGTATCGTATAATCGGATCATAGCGGAGCTGTCCAGTTATATCATGAATCTCTTTGGGGAGTTAGTCGATCAACGAAGTTTGTGGGAGGCCTGTTAGCAAAAGGGCACACAAGCTTAGCGACAGACGTAGAAGGCGCTTGCTCAGCTGATCGAAAAAGAGGATACCGTGACGTACATGTTACACATCCGATAACGAACTTCAGGAGTAGGATAACTATTTAGCGATCCTGCAGTTACCGTAAAGCATTTGTATAGTTACCGTAGGCAAAGGAAGGGTAAATAGGGTAAAAACACAGAGTAAACTCAGGTCAAAGGAAAGGGATTTATAAAAGTGAAAGTGGGGTAGTTGAAATCCATGAGATTGTGGATAGCAAGATCGTCGAAGGTCCCAAAGCGTTTGTCAAAAAATTATGGGATTCAAAGCTCCCGTTGGTATGGGTAAGCTGTCGGCTTCTATGACAGATATGGCTTGTGATCATTGGCTTTTGCCCTAGTAACCGTGAAATGCCACGAACTTCTCAAACTTATTTTGAATTGCAAATAGGAATGTACAGATATGCAGTGACGTGTAGTCGTGCTATCATGGCTAAAGAACACATTTTCAGTCCTACTGGAAATGAAGGGCCTGTTTTGTAACATCCAAAGGGGAGTTGGGGAAGTAGTACGATCCGAACAATCATCGAACCGGTCACGTAGTGAAAAACATGACTGCTGTTTGAGTGCGCCTGTGATAGGAATGAAATTTTGGGGACCTTTCAACTAGAAGGTCTTCTCATTGTAGGAGTTACTGACTACAGTTACTTTTTACCTTGCCAGTCAAAGGTCATTACATTACTCTAGTAGTTCGTCTTTTGATTCTGCTCTGATCCTTCTTTACTACAGCGACGCCCAGAGGTTTCTTCACTCCGAATTTCTCGTGAATGTGAATGAGATAGGTAGAAAGCACCTTGAAAAAGCAATAATTTCTTTTTTGGATTCCTGATACTCGTTTTCACTATACTTGTGCTAACTGGTAATTGCTTGTTGATTAGAAGTAGCACCTTTGCGATGCCTGGTGTTGCCTAGTTTTCGGGCTCCATTTGCAAACTTGTTCACCTCGGTTCTATTTCGTGCCCACCTAAATTTATTCTGGATTAGTATGAAGGGATGGTGGGCTGAGTCAGTGGTTTAGCGGCTAGAATGCAATACTTACCGATCTGTCTAGGTCAGCCAGAGTGATTCCTAGAAGTGGTGACTACAATCGTGGATTTGACAGTATGATTCTAGAAACGCTATGGAGATGAAAAGGGCAAATTGCCTGAAACGTTGTTATTCTAGATGTTACGGGTTTGATTACTTTTTAGGCTTAGATATTGAATTGAGAAAGAAAAGGGAAGAAAATTAGCAATTCATTTTTAGAAAAATGGGGGTATGGGTACGTTCGCCCAGAACTGGATGGACGCTGCAAACTGCGCGGCGAAATTCGTGGTGATTAAAACGACTTTGGCGCCTATCACTGGGGCACGGGTTTCAAGTAGATTGGATAAGTAGGGTCAGCTGAAGCTACTTATCTATCCCACCTCAAATTTCTGCCCCAATGATAGGCGCCGGAGTCGTTTTAATTACCACGAATTTCGCCGCGCGGCTTGTCGCGTCTATCCAGTTCTGGGTGAATGTTACGTCCCTCCTTGTCTGGGTTGAAAACGTTGCAAACCCTGCAAAGGTCCCCGAGAACCGTGTAAGGGCAGGGACGCGCTTCTAATCTGGGGGTCTCATCGCAATCTCCCCTTGTAATATCTTAATGAAATTATATTCGAACAACATTGCCTTTCAGAATTAATTTTCTTGTAAACTGAGAAAGTTTTTTTCCCGGGATCAATTATGTTTCAGATGTTCGGGTACGATGAAGATGTCGGCATCGAAGCCATCCCTGAAAGCTTTTTTCAAGAACCTCACGAGCGGAAATCGGAAAAGTAACACGGATTCGTGATATTTTTATGTCTTTCTACATGTTTGTATATATTTTTGCTTCATTAAAGAGATTATCACTGTGATATTGCATAAATTGGCTGTTTTATCGTTCACAGTAATGCAATTGTATGAAAAACGCATATAGATGGAATGTTCAATTAAATTGTGAAAAGAAATTGAATCAGGGACGTAATAAGGCTGTTGTTGCACATTCCCCTTGCTGCTATAGCGTGTTCATCAAAAATTTACATCAAAACTATTGAATTCAACGTTCTCTGTGTTCAGGTTATTCGTCATTGCTATAGCGAACGATTTTGTGGAAAGAGCAGCCACATTTTAGTAAATTGCCAGTAGAGGGGGAGCGCCTAGTTTTCCTAATAGTTTGTAATTGGCAATGGAGTGAGAGCCGTTTTGCTTTAGCATTGATTCGGCCATTCGTGAATATCTGTGGGTGTCTCCCGTCCATTTCAACCATTCCCTCTGGGAACTGACGTTGAGCACGACTTTTACTCGCGTCAAGTCTCTTTGAGCACTGATCTCCCAATGAAAGTTCCTGGGACCAGTTGTATTTGTCGCTGCTTGAAGTACTTCCGGCTACTTGTGAATCCGCCTTGTGATACGAAAAAAAGTTTACTCAACTGGTCTTCCCTGTTACTAACTGGTAATGATGGATTTGTAACTCTTGGGAGAGGCTGGGTGAGGTGCCATAGAGATTAAGCGGCTTCACCATCTCAGCTCCTCCTCATATGTGCCTATTATCATGTCATATTACTATTATATTTGAATATCACATATTTTTACTACTTTCGGGAGTAATATTACTTTTAAACGCATGTATAATAATGTAATGCTTCTTGTTAGGATTCATTGCTGGTTGGTACACTTCACTCATGTGAACTATGCCCAAATCTTCGATTAATAAATATATAAATATTTATAATAACTTCAGTCAAGAGTGTTCAGAATACTTATACTCAATCATGGGGAGTGTTCAAGCGGCTTAAGCTGGCCATCATCTTTGAATTATGTATAATGAAGGATAGTCACTGAGGAAAGTGTTGATATTTATGCTGACTAAAGAGTCGCTGAGTTCCGTTGAGTATTCCCGTAGCTATGATGAGAATAATGATCACCGCGTAACTAAGTCAATATAACTGAGGTAATCTGTCACACCTGTTACTAGTAGTTCTCATTGAACTCCTTAACCGAGTACACCCAAGCGTTGTTTCAACTTCTGACGATGATAATGCCGCTAGGCTCATCAATTACCGCTTTTTGGCTCTCCAGTAAACAACTCGACCTTTTTGCATGGACTTTCCGGAAATTTTTTAGATTTTCGTGAATGCACTGAGAAAAAGGGCTGTGAATAATTATAGCCCCTTGAGGGTGCTCAAGCGGTGAACAGCCTTTGTTGCGAAGGCCATGATCGACTTGCTCCTAATCCTGGAATGAGCTTTGACTTGTGGGCTAGGGCTAAAGAAGTTGAAGTGGTGGAAACGTCAGTACAACAATGTTTTGTAACCTCGGAAAGGTTGGAGACAGCACACCTGCACTCAGATATTTGTATTCTCAAGGAAACTTCGTTTCCTCGAAACCAGTTTCATTTTAGCAGGGCTTGGGAATCTTTTCCCAGGTCGCAGTGGTCAAGTTTTTTTTCGGAGTTTTTTGTTCTGGCTAATTCTAGGTGATTACTGCAAATAAATGCTATGAATACCTTTTTCTGTTGCATAATTTCTAAGGTAATTCCTTTCATTTCGCTCTCCTTCCTAGTAGAACCTTTTTTGGTCAGAAGTCCAACCCGTCTACATATTTGAGGGAACAATTTTCAGATTCAATGGAAACTCAAACTTTGCTACCAGTTTGCTTCACTTGAAAGAAGTCGTTCATGGTCCTGGGTCTTATACTTGTTATTAATAGTTTCGGTATCCTATACCAATTTCTGGCCCTCAGCGCTCCGAAAAACCTGTCTCTTTCATTGGTTTCATTCATTGACAGAATAGCAATCTTCAGGCAGAGGCTTTTTTTCTGCCGCTCTCGAACATCACAGAATTAATTGACATATGAATCTCAAATGTCTTCCATTTTTCGGATTCCTCCTCATTCCGGATATCACTTCTTATAGAGCATTTCTCAGGCTATTGCTAAGTTCCCTCGATTTTCTTCAAAATTCTTCCTTTGTACTTATGAATGATGCCTAATTTTATGCCTCTTTTTACAATTTCTCGATTTCCCTGAAAGATATCGGGCTCCGTTCCTCTTTCCCATGAATGGAATTTCGAAAAGCATTCCAAAAACAATTTTCTATTACTTACAGTTTATTATCCACTTTGTCTGTTGAGAAAGGTTTAGATTATATGATGTTTCTGAGCACAACGACTGTACTTTCTAAGCTGTCATTCAGCCTTCTCAATCAATTCCATTTCCAGCGGTTGAATATAAATCTTCCTCAATGGGGCCGTAATGGCTTTTCTCAGTCTCATGTATTAGTCACACCCATACCCCCCTCCTTTCTCTGCTGAGGTGTCGTGTGTTGTGTGTGAGGGCTGCTGGCTGTTGCGATGGCAAGTGCTTAGTACCGAGATTAGTGTTCAGGCTAGTGTCTTCACATGTGCAACTGAAAAAAACTGTTCCCTTGGCGAATTGGAGTCTCACACACACACACCCAGACATACACTTGACTCCAAAAATGAGCGGAGTCGGGAATATTGAACTTGACGCTCACTTAGGAGTGCGGCTCGGAAAAGCACGTTGCCGTTGCCGTCCTCTGTCCATCTAGCCAGCCACCGCCGCCACCGCGGCCTTTCAAGCTTGATTCGTGATGGGCAAAATCCAGTAGGGACTTCAGCACTTCTAAGTCCCACCTCTAACCTCTAAGCGGTCAAGCATTCATTGCTGATTCAACGAGGAGTTTATTTAGGCTACAGCTGCACTTTACCCTGGTAACTGGGGCTTTTTGAGCGAATGTTTTAATACTTCGAATGATGAATGATATAATAATGTACTCGGCCGCATTTTACTCATTCCATTACTACCATTTTTGTTATTCCAGTTCATTGTCAAATGAAAAATGGCAAGTCATTCGGCGAACGTCATAAACTGAACATCTTTTGCACTTTACACGCTCATTGAACATGTGTTCCACCCTTTGTCGTCTAATATTCGAGTGATTCGAAGGTTCACTTCGTCCCCTTTCATCGGCTTTAGCCTATATCCAGTGATTAATCTTTGACGTCGTGTTGTTAGAATATGTATATTCCTCGGATGCGTCTTTACCCTCTGAAGGCCCAGTGCCTTTAACTTGTATCAGTTTTCATCTATTACAATTCTTTTTCAAATTAATTATAAGTTTTGACACATTCACATTTCCTCAATGTCACCTTTAACATTTGAACCGAATGCTCTTCAAATAATTTTGCAAATGTAATTAGATTCTGGTGGCTTTTGAAACTTTTATTATTTTTCTGTTTCCTTTTCTCGCTCTGGTAGCTCTTTGAGCCATGACACTCCCAGTCTTTCATGTCCACCTGGAAACAAAGCGGTTTTGACGGATAATGGGAGCTCACGAATGTTTTGTGGTTTGCACTTTTCAATGAATCCAAAGGCTAAAAACAGGTCGTTCTACATCTTTTTAGTCGAAAAAAAAACAACAAGTTCTTCATGTTCAAACCAGTCAAGGTAGTTACTGGTAGCTACTGGAGGGTTCATAAGAACTGCTTCAAGCTCCAGAAGATTCCGTAGGGGGGATTTATTTCAAAATAGCTGCATAATCTCCACTTATGATGAAATCAACTAAGCTTCAAAGCTGATTAACGGGGGCAAACGTTAAGTGCAATTTTCATTCATCTGAGAATATTAAAGCATATTCTCCACCTATTTTTTGTTCCTTTTCGAAGCCATCATGAAGACTTTGAACGTGCCCATAAAAAATCTCTCCACCCCATTATTTGCTTCGTCGCCAATTCCCCCCTAAGCCTATGGGCGCATCATAAAAAATCATCTAAAATTGAATGAAGTCTCTTCGCAGGCAGTCCTCTTAGTAATGCAAGCCTTCCGTCATGACTTGGCTTTTTCCTTCGCTGAACATACTTGTTGACAAAGACCGTAGTGATCTTTGGTCAGAAGACATATTTATTCTGCTCGGAAGAACTCGTACTCCTCCCTTTACTATAAATTAAATTTTCCTGTAAAGAAATTACATTTCAAATCATGATGCCCTCTGAATATTGATTGCGTGGAAATCTGGCTTTATCTTTCATTCAAATTTATTAACTTTTCTCTTTCAACCCTTCTCCTATGTTGCTGAACTTGTACTTGTCAGTAGTTGAGTTACAACTGCCCATAACTGCTATGTTACTCTCCGTGGTTGCTTCCAGATTCCATAGTAATTCGTCAATCAACATAAATCTCATTCCAGCGTCGTTTATTGATGCAGTTCAGTGGTCAACAGGTTTTCGCATGGATAATTCTATTACTTGGCACTGGCATACTAGTATCTTCATTTACATCTGATTTCTGGTCAACACATACTCGCTTCACTCAGCATGGTAATTATTATTATTTGGCTATTTTAGTATCCTATATATGATTTTGCATTAGGAATTGATATTATTTCCTTTCTCAACCATGAAAACAATGCCAGAGCTGTGTTTACAAGTCCCAAGCAGAGTGGCTCTGGAAAAAAATATTTACATATAAACATGCATGCATACCACTTATCTGAGTGGGCATTGTCAAGCTTGAGATGTTCCTCCTACTTGGGCTACAGAGTGGGGATGGATTTTCACAACTTCTACCAGTACAAGGTTAAAGGTACGCTCACGATTAAAATGCTTTCTGACAATGAGAAATATCGCTCTGATGAATCTTTGGCATCCATCTTTACCACAGGTGGCGCTGTCAGATCGATTACCGGCCTGAATAGATCGTTATAAGAACCCGGAGATTGTATCGGTTGAATGCCACATCCATAGCGGACGAGTTTTTAGGGTGTTGTAGAGTTGCACTATGTCATGGGATTCCCATGTTGGAAGGTCAAACAACTTGTCATAATCCATGGAAGGCAATTCTGGAAAATTTTGGCTTGATGTAGTCAGCTCTTTGCACGATTGTAGTTACTGAAATCTTGTCCGAATACCCCTGTCATGTCATTTCCGTTATGGTTATCTTGTTTAACCTCTGTTTTCGTTACTTTACTACATTATATTAATTGAGAGAGTTTATTTTCGCTGAATAGGCGGGTTTACTCGCTTCCTTTGCCAGGGATGCACTACTTTACAGCAAGACTTCCGCTTTTCAACTTAAAAAGGGTACCTCGAAATGGGGGTGTTTTTGTTATTCGTTTTGTTCATCTCAAACAGCGTTCTTAAGGAGGAAGGAGGGACCTGTGTCGTTACATTCGAATATGTTACATAGGAATTTATTTTTTGGAGGACACAAAAATTCAATGAAGTAGACAAAAACACTGTTTCAACAAAGCATGTAAACAGTAGTGAATATGTAGTAATAATGAATCGCTCGTTACGAAAGCTTACAAGTCGTACAACAGAACCGAGGGTACCGGGGCTTTTGCGAGTTTATTGGAATGAGTTTATTGAAGAGCGTAGCCAGCAATGAATTCGCATCACCCAAAAACCAACTTTGACGCAAACCAATAGCGAGGGCAAAGAAAAAAAAAGAAACCATTGCAATAAATAAATCAAGGGAAAGGGGGTATCTCCGCTCAGTGCAACGGGAGAAGCAACTAAACTGAGATACTGCTTTTTGAACCCTCAAAGATTTTAGAAGAGAGTGGAGAACTCTTTAAAAAAGACCATATCCATAATAATAGAAGGTTAAAAGGATGAAGTCTTTGGGCGGTGATCAATCCCGTCTGAGGGATGCGCCTCGCATTCGACTTCCATTTAGAATCGTAGTGGCGATTAGAATGCGTGTATGGCTAATACAATGACTTGCGGTGGCCAGCCGATTTACAAGTCAGCGCTTCTCTCCCAGATGTGTCTGGTACCAATTATCCGATCCCGTGTAAATGGAAAGCCTGGTTGGCTAAAGCGGGGATCGATCCTGGAATCGAACCCTTGATCGTGCCTGTGTGATAGGGCGCTGCTTGCCACTACAACACTTCCACCCATTGATAATATTAAAACAATAAAAGATATTCACGATTTTTTTGGCCCACATAGTGATTATTGAATTCCAGGTTATCTTTCTATGAACTTTTGAAAGAATTGCACATGCTGAATAGGTTCATTAATCAAGAGCCTGACGTGATCGGCCTTTTTTCTTTGCTTGAAAACCTCTAAAATGGCTGAAAATTCAATCCATTTCAAAGTGAACGTTTTCCCTTTTCTGAAGTGTTTTTGACGAACCGTCAGGAACACATTAATTCTGTAATGAGGGAGGTGAGATAGAGAGGGTCTGAGGGATTGATTGCTAGAGAAAGTGACGTGTGTTCTCAGGAGAGAAATTATCAGGCATGGACGTGAGAAAAATTGACCCCATTGCTCTCGGTACCTCAGCCCTTTCCGATCCTCTATCGATAAGGTCAGCCTCTAGGTTTCTCCTCCTCAATATGACACCCTGACGACCATTTCCTTCAATCGGACGTACTTCTCTAAGCACAGTCCTATTCCTTCATTACCAGTAAAATATCACTTAGAAGACAACTTCCCTTCTAGTATTGCATAGTTTCGCTTCTCACGCTACCGTACCCCAAAACACCAATTTTCCCGATCGATAGCCTATCGCTCTGCAGAATTTCTCCTTTCTTATCTGCACTTTGTCAGTGTTGCAAGACAATAGGTAATTCGTGCCCTCTGCAGAAAAGCTCATGATTTTGAATGACATCCAGTCAGATCTTTCACTAACGTCTGTCACTTTTTTTCGGTCTCCTAGCAATAGTCGATGAAGTCATATATTCCTTGCTAGAACTCCATCCACTCCCAAACTTTTAACGATTTTTTAAAAATTTTCTTTAGATTTTCTACAACCTACAGAACATTTGAATTATACAAGTAAAGCTTTTACGTTAGCTTCTCCTCCCTCTAAAGCAATAGACCCATTTAGAACTCTTGAATTCTATTCGATCCATTCGACTGTTACGTACTCCTAAACCATACCCAGTCTCGCAGTCATTCCAAAGCAGAATAATGTACTTTTGGAGTGGAGACCTTGTTTTGAGGGGATTCATTGCCTGTTGTTTGACTCGTAATGGGCTCCCAGTACCGCTTCCATCCTTAAGAAGCTGTGCTTCACTTTTATGTGACTTCAACCTTGTCACCCATATCTTCATATAGTGTGATTGCTTACTTGAGAAGTCCGCAACCAAATGAACCTCTATCGGCAGGCGTTCGAGACGGAGACATTCCCAATTTTAAAAACAATCTAACAAAAAACAATCTAATTGTTCTAAGAGTACCGTTTGCATATAAACGCCCCATAGGTGTATTCTGGCATGATTCAAAGTAGCTCTTCATACATGTATCCATTTGAGTTATTCTTTAAGAATTACTTATGAGGACATCTAAAACAAGTACACCAACAATTATTCAAATTCCTCCACTCCTCAAGTCGTAGTCGAATTTCTTAATGTGGAATTAATTACTCGAACTTTTTCACCGCTTTTGATGAAAGGTTTCTCGGAGCTGTAATCCTGCCTCATCTTCTCAAAGCCGGACCAGATTTTTCATTTGGCATCTCGTGTGGCTCAAAGATTTTTATACCGAGTCAGAGGTTGAATTTGCTTTGAAATATTCATGATAAATTATGATCGGGTATATAAAATTTTAACCATGGTGCCTGTGTGTGTGCAATGCCTTGAGGTTCTTTCACAGGCTCAGCTGCTTTAGGACCCCTGGAACCTCATAGTTGAAGTTGAAATTGAAAGAAAAAGTGATAAAGCAATCTCAAACATAACCAGTTCTCTTCGTTACATGTGTTCGAAGTTTGCCACAATTTGTTCAATTTTTATTTCATTTTTTTTTCTCATCTGCGCTGACTAAGAGAGAAGTATTGTGATTACCTGAAACTTCCATCCTGGATCGGCGAATAACAGCAGTAAACAAAACATCAGCTCAAAACTGGTTACATTGTAATTATGTAATAAAATAAAAAGGTAAATTCCGAGAAATTGATTGTTCCCATTTGGTGTTTGGCTTCTATTAAGAATTGTGGAGGTAGTCGAAGATGTATTCAGATAAACAATGTTTTGAGGGGGCTACAAGTGTCTAGAACAAGTCGACGTTTTCATTTTCTAAGCTTAACGCCGGATTAGTCGATGGAAGGTTTGGTTGTTATTGGTCGAGCATTCGAGCCCCAAAACCATATGTGTGGTAGTGCCGTCCTCTTGCCACTGTACCACCTCCACTATAAAATACATAAATATATATATTTATGGGAACTAGATTGATCATTCATGGTTACCTTGAATTTACGAATTCTGTGTTATATACAGTTGCATTTAGGAACAGAGGTGAAACACATGCTTTTGGTCTCAAGCAGTCAAAGCACACCCTCCACCTAACAGTGACAAGATTTACATGAGATTGGCCCTAGATTACAAAACTTCTGTCTTGGCCATTGAAGGCACAGTTCACGATAAAAATGGTTTCTGAGATACCCCCACAGGATGAAATTGAGGCCCCCGCGTATACCATATCTGTCACTGTTAGGTCGGAAAACGGCCTAGTCATACATATAGCGGGAAGATATAAAGGCATAAAGATTGGCCCGTGTGTGGGCTCGGACGAGTTTCACCGGCATTGTGGAGGCTGCACCGCTCACAAAGGAATTCATGTAGGAAGTTCAAACAACTTGTCATGACCCATAGCGACAGTGAAAGACAGTTCTGTACAGTTTTAGTTCGATCTAGTCAGCTCTTTGTGAAATTGCAATAACTGAAATCTCGTTCAAGCACCCCTTTCATGTCATTTCCGTCATGATAATCTCGTCCAACATCTATTTCCCCTAATTTTGAGGGGCCATTTTTTCTCGAAATCGGCGAATTCTCTCGCTTTCTTCACTACCGTTGAACTATTCCCAGTCTATACTTCCGCTTTCGAATAAAAACGGGTACCTCAAAATTATCGTGAACTGTGCCTTTAAGTAACTACTTTAGATCAAACACATATGCAAATAGCTACGTACTCAGCCAAATGCTAGCCATTCCATGCGGCACATTGTCACGTATTATTGACTACATTATCTTCTGCCCTTTTGTTAATACCTAGTAATTTCCTTGTCCACCACATACATATATCGCGCTATCGCGCAAGCAACTGGAATAGTTCTAGGAATCCCTAGCTAAGCGGCAGTTCACCAGCTGTGACATAAAAAAGGGCCAAAGGGACAGTCAGCCGGATGGAACCATTCGGAAAAAGTGCCAAAGAACTAGAAGCAGCTGGCGCCTAGCGTATATGTAGCCTCCGATTGCCTTCAATGACTAACTCCACTCCGTCGACTTCTTCCTATCTGACTCCTTTGCTGGCAATACAGCGGCTATCGAACCTCCCCCCCCCCCCCCCCCCCTCCCCTTTGCTCCTCTGTAAATTTTTTGATCGAAATATACCAGATTGCTGTCGATATGTATATCCGACAGGAATTTGGTATATGTCGACCACGAAATTTCTAGGGGGTTCAATGAATTCAAGCTTTGCTAGATTCCTTGACAAACAGAATATTTTCTTATCGCAAAATTACTTTGAAAGGGTTTTCGAAGTAATTTTCTTCGATAGTTGCCACTTCGAATTTTCTGATTTTACATAGAGCTCGATGAATCTATGAAAGCAGACCTTTTTCTATCAGTGCTGTCCTATATTCCCTTAGGAGGGTGTCATCAGTAGCCTCATTTCACATGTACATTCGCCGTCCACTTCTTGCGACCGATGATTACTAGTAAGTTTCAAGTCCGAGTTTTCATGTTCATAATTAATGGGAAGAACTGGTTATGTATGAAATTGTTTATTTATCTCACTATTGGAGTGGGCGAAGATGGCGTATCGCCAGAAGGCGCGCCATCGCACGCGCATTGAGTTTGGAAAGAGGACCGATACTCTCCCAGGCCAACTAAATCCTCCGCCTCTTCGGCGTCGATTAATTAGATCGGATTAATTGGAACCAGGCTCGTCCGGGAGGGCAATAGCACTGGCTTGTGCACACTGTTCAAAATGAAAACCTCATAATGCTCAAGAACAACACCATCATAAATAAAATTTACTCTGACGGGGAGACCTTTGGGTGCGTTTTCCCGGGCGACGACCTCTAGGAAAAGTTGTGAATGCGTTCTCTGTGGCGATTCAGTTCAGAATCGAAAATCCCTGCTTTCCTACAACGTTACACTTTTTAGAAAAATATGGGGCGAGGATTACCTAACATCCGTTCGAAGGGATAGCGTCAGCGTTTTCTTCGAATGTACTTCCTTACTACGGACTCGGGTGGCTTTCACGAGATTGCATGTCAGCGAGCTTATTGCAAAAAGTCGTATCTCAAAGTTGTACTGCCCTTTTGCCTCAACCCAATCTTTTTATTCGATAAAACGGAAGGGAACCAAATGTATTTTCAAGAACTGAGAGTAGTTCTTGAGACTTCTTTGAAGCTTCGACTAGACTCTACCGGCAATTATCTCTAATTGCGTCGGAACAATTTGAATTGTATAGTTTAGAAGGCAAGGGACATCAATACTAAGCTGCAGGATGAGCGGTGAGACAGCTAGTAAAAACATCTAGCTAGGATATGACGCATAGCAAGGCAACTAGCCAGAAATCGCTGGGCCGCAAGCAGATCAGGGGCGGCACTCAGAAAGAAGTGGATTTCCTGGGATATTGCCAAATCTCTGGTGGCCTACCATCTGAAAGGGCTCTAAAAGGGACTGAAAAGTACGATCCTCTACTTGCTCTCCAATACAAGTTAGTAGGCGTCGATTCAGAAAAGCGGAGCCGCCTCCACTAGTAATGTGTTGAAGGTAAACTCTACAAGCTTCTACAACTTACTTCTTTGAGGAGTAGAGAAGGCACTTTGAAGGGTTGCGGGCTGCTAAACAGACTTAATATTTAAATAATTTTTAGATGCGCTGCAAATGCATCGAGGGATACTGAAACAATGCGTGACAACTCGTACTTATGGGAATTGCCATATGCGCTTATCGTCCGTATTGCAACGTCTGCGCTGGTTTTTTGATGACTACGATCTGTATCCTAGTCGAATGCTTGTTTACAGGCATTTGCCTACACAAAGTAAGTCCATATTCGTGTGGTAATAAAAAATTCCCCTGCATGTGCTTGGCATGTTTCCAGCTGTAATGCCCCGTGTTTTAATGCCATAGTTACAGTATTTTGGGCAGAGGCGATGTAGTGTCAAATGGCATTCTATCACACGCATGGCCCGGGGATTATGATTCGCATTGAACCCGCTTAGAACAAACCTTCTATCATTCGGTCATTTGGCGCCACTTCTTCTGGGAGGTTAGAGCACCGGCTCGACTTGTGAGGCCGCACTGACCCAAAATGGAAGTGATCCACACCCAAAGGCTTTGGTATAAAGGTCTCAGAATCCTTCAAAAGCGTTCAGTACGGCCAGCAGTAGGAATGCCAGAAGCCGACACTACCACAAATTGGAGCGATGGGTTAATTTACAGAACTCGGATTTTCAACAAATACTCAAACTTTACCAGTAGCCTTACCTTGCAAATTTCTCCCTTGTGCTAATTTCGCTTATTTCAGCATTCGAAGTGGTAATCGCTGGTCTGTTAATATCATCGATGGTAATGTCATGTGCTGTAGTAATAACTGGACCATTCTGTTGTCAAAAATGCCGCATGTCAACGACATTTATCGTCTTATTGACAGGTCTGATAATTGAAAACTCTACTTTTCAGTAAACCTTTCATCACTGCTCTGAATATTCCCAATGTATTTCTCTTGGAAAGTGCCGTTACAGTTGGAAATTTATTTTTTTTAGGGGTGTGCGTCGGAACCGCTTGCTTTGTTTATTGGCAGGCTAATCTTGAAGGGCAGACGTTCACTCTTCAACACACTCCCATGCACGACTTATATCCTTATGAATATGTGAGTTACCAATTTTCATTACTGTAAAGTTTCAGTTCGGTGCAGTTGAAATAGTTGTCAAGATTATATCGGCTTAATATCGGTAGTTGATCGAAAGTAAACTTCCTAACCTACTCAAAAAACAAGTCATTCTGTTGGAGCGCATATCGGAATCAATAATTGAAATATCGAACATCTTAAAGGCACGGTTCACGATAAAAATGGTATTTGAGTTCTTACCTTATCAATACTCCAATGGGTGGTAGAAGGGTCCCTCTCGCTCCCAAAATCTCGACGGTCAGGGCATAGTGGAAGCCCTGAAGCTGTCTTGATTCGCTTTCCCGCCTCTCGATCGATGTCACGTCAGACGAGGGTAGAGGCAATACAGAATACGAATATTCGTTCTAGGACCCACGCACAATGAGCTAATCGCCGAGTGATGAGGCGATGTTTTTCTCCCATTCTTTTTTCCTCTGTTTTTTTTTTTGCTGCCGCGACCCCTTATTTAATTTCCTACTCCTAGAGGCTGAAAAAGCTGAGCTATTTTTGCTGTAACTAGGATTTTTTGTTTACTTATGCTTATAAACGGGTGAATTTTTGCTTACAGTAGCCAGATATTTGCATCAGGAACCATACGTGCGCAATGACGCGCTATGCGTAGCTCGTCCAAACGCCCCACTCATCTTCACTCTTCTGGTCCCATTCTCGTCCAGCCCCATTTTTAACAATATTTGGAAGCCTTTTTCACTTCGAAAACACCGATCCACGCAGTTCCTCCTCCTCCATAGCACTACTTTCCACTTTATCTTCCATTTTTTGTCATAATTCGGGTTACTCAAAGCTATCGTGAACTGTGCCTATAAAGGGCTGAGAATTAATGATTTCTCTTAAGATGATAAGTAGGAGCTCAGTGGTATACCCTTGGCTTTTTTTAGCTTTTCATTCTGGATGGCCAACCAACAAACTGGTCTAACCCTTTCCCCAAAAGTGGATAGCATTGTATTCATTCGAATGGTAACCCGGGTCTAGCATGCCTTCAGGAATTGGACCCAGTTCAGTTCTTTCTTCCTTCCGACCCTCCTATCCCCATCGCAAAATCTGCAGCGTAGTTGATAAATATGTATAGTGCAGTTAAAGATCATCAGAGAGAGTTCATTGATCTGTTCCAGGGTCACGAAAGGAGTATTCTCTCGTGGTCATTCTATATGGCTGTAACTAGTGCAGTTCTTTTTGGCCTCTCTGCTATTTTGTTATGTGAGTTTACAATTCTTATTCGTACCACGTGAGTTACTAGTAAAGGCTTTGGTAAGGCTCTACAACGAAAATGTCGAGGGCTTCCTCATGAAGGAATTTGATCGTCCGTGCAAGAAATCACCGCAAAACGTCTTACAACACGTATGTTTTAAGAGTAAGCGCCCAATAAGCAGTGTCGTGAAACCTCAACACCCTCGCCTACTGTGCCGATCGGTGGGCCCGCCCTCTTTGCGGAAAGTGAACGGGCCAGTACGACCGTGGCCAGCGAATCCTTACCAGCCCTTCTAGGAGCGCTCTTCTGGCAATTGAACTGTAACGACCCATAAGTGTTGAATGAGTAGTAAAAAATCAGCGTGTGCGACAAGCGCTATGGAGCTTTGGTGGTTCTCAGAAGGTTTCAGATAATTTTTGGTGGAAATTCGACATCAAAACTAGTAGACTGACACAAATATGGTATACTTTTCCATCACTAAACAATAAACTTATGCCAATTCTCGCCCATTTTTCTCGCTCTAACTGTTTGTGATTTGAAAATGAAGAAAATTTTTAAGTTTGTCTTTCCAAGTCCCAAGGTCAATCGGCTAGCTTGTCTCACTTCGAATGCATATGTCACCTATGTGCACTTTAACTTCAAACGGCTTGCAAAGGGAGAATTGCTGAGTTTTATATAGTTGTATGAGGTTTTATAGGTGCTGTTCTTTACTACTCACGTCTACCTTATGTAGAGTATGAACAGATAAACAAATAAAAAAATAAACAAACGTCCCAGGAACCCAGTCATGGATCGCAGCCAAATCATAATAAAAATTTCAGGCATTTCATCACGGATTGGTGACGAATACGGTGCTGACATAGCAAATGTTTGACTGTCATAGAAAAGACGGGGATGGTGCCTATCAACATCAGAAGACCTCCTGTTGTTCTGAAGTTTTGTATTGCACCAGCGGTTGAGATGCATGGCTCATTTTGGCCCCACAGAACTTTGTAAGAGGCTTCAAAAGCATGAGAACGGATGCGATTATTCGGGAGACGGGCAGAAGGAACGGTTTTTCGTAGTCGGTCCGTCGCGCGGCGTATCCCTCTCCGCGACGCGACAGTTTCGTTCCTACTGCACCACACCCCGATTATTCGCTAGGTTTTCACCTGCCACTCCACATTCAAACTAGACGGGTTGTTTTGGCGTTAATGAATCTGGCAATGAATCCTCTGAGTTACCAGTTTTTACGAGTACAGATATGAATATAATAATTACATATTTTAGTGCATGACTGATTAATATTATCTTCTCAGAACAATTGAGAATAAAGTTTTTCAGTGATGAGCGATACTCGTATAGACGCACACATTGACAATATTAGAAGAGCTCAGCACTAAAAATTGCACTAATACATATCAATAACTACTAGCAGAACTAATTGGTCACATACAACTGCAACGTATGTACCCCGTACACATTTTTTGGTATCAGCCTTTGGTACAGTGAATTTAAAGCAACTAGATGCTGTTTATGAGCGATCTATACACCCGTTAAACCTGAGTTTGTTTGCTGAGCTTCACCATCTTATGGATAGGTTCGCTATAATTATTATGACTATCAACTTTTGTACTTTTGAAAAATCCGCCAACGAATGGAATGGATGTAAAGAATGGCGTCATCACAGGATCATACGGTTGAAGTGACCGCAGATATACTGGTACCCATTGCCATGATCGCAGAAGAGACGGTAGTGCATGGGGGCAATATTTCTGAAACATAATATTTGTGCACGAAAATCTTTTAGACATCAATGTTGGACGGTAAATGCATAGGTAGATGAAAACTCGTCCGAATTCTCGTCCCCATGAGGAAATTGCAACCCGACGCGCAAATAGTGGACAAGGACGCACAAGCGACACTATACAGGGCCAACTTTGATTTCCTTTGCTTCACTGGTACTGTGGTGAACTTTCCGTTTTGTACTGGTACGAAGTTGCCTCTTGTAATATGATAGTCTTGAGGAGCTCTCGCCTTTTTGGAATTTATCGGAAGTTCCCAATATTACGAAAAACCTAGAATTAAGATTAGGTACGGAAGATGGGCAGTAGGAGCGGTTTCGTGTAATCGATCCGCCGCATGCGGCTGTCGCGGACCATTTGCCTCGTTATAACAGTCTAGGCCTCTTCATACAGCTCAGTAGCTATGCAATTATTACTTTTGGCAGATTCCACTGTTAGTTCTTTTGATCCTGCATTTCTTACTTGCTGCTGCACTCTGCTATATTCCTTCGCGCGCGACGTTTCTCTCGCAGCGACGCGACTATTTCCTTCCTACTGCACCACACCCGATTAATATTGCACGTCCGTTGTCATTCTTGAAGGCTAGTCAGATGTTACGCACATGCGCATGGCTCTTCTCAGATAAGTTCCGCTAAGCATTATACCTCCGTCTAGCCTGAGACCCGTAGTGAGGATTTTCTACTAGTTAGCTGTCTCTAGCAACGGAACTTTGTCGAAAAGTTTGGAAGAAAATAAAACGCGATAAGCTCCTTTCGAAGTTTCTGCTCTGTGAATGCGCCATGATAGAAATCTTTCCGAAGTAAGCTTTTCTGGAAAAATGCGTTCTCCATCGAAGTATACAAATGGGTTTCGAAGTAGAAGTTTGAATGCAGCAGGACTACACAATTTATGGATGAAATTAGTGTACGCTCTACGATTATTGCGATGAAGATTGCGATAGCTCAATGCTCTAGGGAGTGTCCAATGGAAGTGGATGGAGTCGAAGGTGCTCCGAAGTGACCGGAGCTAGCGGTGGGCAAAATTGGGAAAAGTTCAGCTCAAATTTCAAAGGTTAGGTCGCGAACTAAACAAAGCTATGAACTAGTTACCAATAGTAATATAGTAGTATACTGTAATAAGAACGTCACCTGCATAGTTGTGATTATAATAATCAACAAAATGAAGATGAATACTGCTGTGAAGAAAACTATGATCACATAGTCTGGGAGTAACGTTAGTCCGACCACAATAGCAGGAATGAGCACGAAAAACAGCAGAATAAAGACGACTATAAACCATCGATACTAAAACCATATATTATTGCTTTATTTTGTATCAAATGGCATAACTATGGGCACTAGTAATACAGTACCCCGACAGAATAAGCATAACCCCAGGAAACACCTGATTTTACCCAGCATCCGTGTCAAGAGAGATTTTGCGATGCTTAATTTCCATCAGCTATGATTTACATCCTGCCCAGTGAAGCGACATACCTGATCAGTTATTTCGCCAAGACGTCTTGCCAAATAGATAGGTAACGTCCTCGTCCATGGAACCAAAAAGAACATAAACGTACCAATGACATTGTAAAGTACTTGGCAAACTGCCATTTGTAAAGTCCTTAAATAAAGTTATAGTGAATTGTTGTACTGCTACAAGAAAACTCACTTCTCAAAGCGAGATCCATCCGCAGTAAGGGCTGCAAGGACCGCACTGAACGATCCACCAATGTTAGCTCCCAAGATGAGAGGGTACATTTGTCCCAAGGTTATCACACACGATCCGACCAGTGGTGTTAGGGCTGACGAGAAGATGTTGTTAGATTGGATCTGAAATTTTGTTTACCAGTGCGAATGAGATTTCTTCACGCTGACTAAAAGTATTGAGTCCATGACAATTCCATGATTCTTCAATGGATTATGAGGAAGGTGTCAATGCAGAGCAGTTCATCGTTTCAAGAAAAAAAAAACAGAAATTTCGCAGGAATACCGGAAGCCGGAATTGAACAATTTCTGAGTTTGGACGAGATTCCAATGAGGAAGATCGAGGAGGGAGAGTCAGGACAAGTTCCCTTTAAAAAAAAGCAACATGTGTTGGCTACTGAGGAGCATCATCTGAGTATATTTACAACGAACGTGCCCATTTCGTTTGGCAAAAACTTCTACAAGGTCGCTAGACGCCTCCTTCTTTGGAAGTACTGTTTGTAAGCATGTTATGCAAACGTGCTGCGTAGAAGTTGCTGGGTTACCAAGGTTGTGTATCACATGCTATAACTCTACCTCCTTCAAAAATGGCTCGATTGGCAGATGAAAATGATACGGTGAGGACAATAACAAGTTGGACCCCAATGTAAAATTCTTCTCGCTTTTTTAGGTTAACCTCAGAATATCATGTTAACCATAGGCTTTTGTGTTAGCGATTGGGAGGGCACCTGGGTTGATAGCACAGGTCGGAGAGGAACAGCACGGATGTATGGAGAAACGAGCCAAATCGTTGGTGGCACGCAGCCTACCAACACCTCTTGGTCAACTAAGTTTTTCCACCTACGAAAGGTGTATCGGCTGAACTTGAGAGGAGCTTATAGGCATTATCATTGGCCCTGGAGTATTGAGGCCCCTGGTTGACGTTTGAAGATACGGCCATATATGGATGACGTACACAAAGTTTTCTGAATCCTTTTTTAACAGCTTATCCAATCAACGAAATTTTTTTACAAACTCACAGCTAATGTTATAATCAGCCCAACGAGCATTACAGTGTAGCTGGTACAACACTTCCATCTTCCAGGGCATTCTTTAGCAAGAAGACCTCGAACATATTTAGCCGAAGGGCCTTTCAGCAGCGTCTGTAATACCAATCTGTTGGAAACCCAATGGGTCATAGATCTTGTGAGTATAGCCTAATGCTTCACACCTATAGGTACATACACATAAAAACTTCGACTTAAGAAACTAATATTCCCAGTTTTCCAAATCATAGCAGCTGTAGAACAGATTTTTTGAACCACATCGTTATGGAACAATTGGGAGCCGGTCTACTATTTCTGCCGATTCGCGGTAGTGAAGTACAGTAGCGGCCAAAAGTCTTCGGTGTAACGCTATTTCAAATGTAACTTTTTTCCTAGTTCATAAAATCACATGAAAATCTAGTATTTTAATCAAAGACATATCATGATTACTCACCGCTATTAAACTGCAATTTGCTGTTGTTCACATTACATTAGTGAGATTTAACTCAAACGCAGTGGGAAATACTTATAGCATCAATTTAAAAAAACCGCTTTATTTCGAAATAGAAACATGTGCGACATCAAAAACATCGACATTTGGTAGGAAAGCCTCGTCTTTTGATGATAGCAACGCAATGGAAAGACATCGAGTCTATCAGTTTTAGAATGGTAGACACTGGCATAGCGTTTACTTCTTCGCTTATTAAGCGAATTCTCCTTTGCTGTTTTCACAAAGTTTGCTCGAAAAACACATTTTGAGCTCTCCCCACATGTGCTCTATTGTTTTCAGATCCGATGTCTGGCTGGACCTCTCCAGAAATATGGTTAGCTGTTCACTGTAGGCCGCCTTCACAACTATTGAGAAGTGTTTCGGATCATTACGCTGCTGCAGGATCTATCCTGCTGGCATGTGGTGCTGTGTATATGGCCAACGATGTCGACCTACAAGTTCTCGTACTACTCCCCTGCCATCGTGCCGCCAATTCTCAAAATAGGGCCCATTCCGTTTGAGGAGAAATCACCGTATACCATCACACTTCCTCCACCGTGTTTGGTTGTGGAAAGGGTGTATTTGCATTGAACCTCCCCTCAAATGGACGTCGTCCGCACCGTTTACCGTCGCTTCCAAGCTAATTGAACTTGCTCGGATCTGTAGAGGGAACTTTGCTACAGGCAGTCGACGTCCAGTTGAGCTGACAGGCTACTTTTTGAACTGATGTACGGCTTTTTGGCCGAACAACTCCCATAAATAAGTGCACTTGTTAGGTGTCTTTCTATAGTCTGCCGACTAGCAATGGTGCCATCGCTAGCGCTAAACTCAACGGCAATGTCAGCCGCAGTGAGGCGAGGGTCAGCCCTCGACCGAAATTCGATCAGTCTGTCCTGGGCTAATAAAGAACATCGGAGTCTTCCCGTTTTCTGAGCATTGCAAACAGAGTTCCTGACCTGACAGCGTTGGATAATCGAAGAAATCATCTGCTGCGGGTCCTTCAAAATTCTCAAAATGACCATGACTTTTATGCCCGTCTAATGCTGCCTGCCGGGCTCCCTGAAAGACTACTGTCCTTCTATGCGTGCCCTGAAAGTTGGGCACAAAAGGGATGCAAAAAATGCAATTATCGCTAACCTCGCAATCGGAAAAAATCGCTTCTGTAGTAGAACCTTTGCTCGTGGTCATCTATTCCCCAATTTTGAGGCCAAAAAGTAGAAACTAGTTTGGTTTAAGGTAAGATTTGACATATCAAAGTTTCTCTTGAATCTCTCAATTAGAAAAAGTTACGATTGCAAAGGCGTTTCACCGAAGACTTTTGGCCGCTACTGTATGATGGAATACCAAACACCTTTTCTCCTTTTTGGAGAACTTGGCACCGATTAGGCTTCGGGATTACTGCTTAAAATCGATTCCATTTGTTTTCATTAAGTGCTTGGTCCAAGGGAACTTAGTAATGTAAAAAATAAAAAGTAAAAATTGCCTGTATCAGATAGACAATTCCAATTAGGCAAAACACTAGGACTGCTATGGAAAATACGAGAACAATCCATCCAATCAATGAATCCGAAAGTGACGTATAGGCAAAAATGTGTTTATAGGGACCTGGAAAATGAAATGTTAGAGTAGTTCTAAGGAAATATATTCTACCTTCATTTTATTGCATCTCTTCCCCATCTGTAATTGATAAAATCTCTCAACCTAAATTTCCACAGGACTCAGAGCTTTGCGGAAGCGAACAGTGTCAATACCTCATCAGTATTGTCACCAGTACTGTCATTGCTGAATTCCAGTACGATACTCTCATACAAGAAACGAGAAATCTGTATTTGAAACTCTGAATCACGTCGAAAAGCTTGTCTGTTCAATTTATCCGACTGAGATCAGTTACGTTTCTGTTGAACTATACCCGGAGTAACTTTCGGAACCCTATTTGATTCTGAGAGTGCAGGAGTGCCCGGGACACGGTAGTAGGAACCGATTCCTTTAGTCGATTCGCCGCACGCGGCTGTTGCGGACCACTCTTTCGCCGTTATTGCAGTTCTAGCGTTCTTCATACAGCTCAATCGATATGCGATCATTACTTTAGGCATGATTCTACTCTCACTTCTTTGTTCTTGCATTTCTTACCTGCTGCTGCATTCTGCTACAGCCCCTCGTGCGCGGCGTCCTTCTCGCCGCAATGCGACAATTTCGTTCCTACTGCACCACACCCGTAGTGCCCACTTGGAAGATCCGATGCCCGAAGAGGAATAGCATAACAAGCCAGTTGGTTTTAACTAGTTTTGAAACGGTCATTCCTTAATTGCGCTTCAATAAGTTTTTCCAAAGGCAGCCGAAAAAAGATACTTTTAAAATTGACTGGAGAAATAGATATCTTTTTTCCATTGCTTCTCTATGAGTTTCTATTATGTCCATTGAATAAAAATAATATAAAATGAAATAATGATAGAAATAAGGCAATAAACTGAATTCCAGACTGATCTTTTGTAAAATTTGTCAATCGCTATGATTATAGATCTTTGTTGTATCTGGTTCTCGAACCACAAAATACGGCTTGGTCAATGTTTCCCCTTGATCGGGCCATTTAGTGTACACCGATACCGATAATTGCCATAATAGAGGGAGACACAAGTTAGACCAGTACCATAGAGGATAATAAAGTACAAATGCGGCATTTACCGGAATCATAAATCTACAAGTTCGAATGACTATGTTCCTGTTTCACTGATGCCAACTTTCGAACAAAACGCTTATACAGCTGGGGAAGATGGATCAAATCCCTGGGTTGAAGGTTCCTTATAATTAATGCAAAATGAACGGAATATTCAAAAAAGCAAAAATATCAAAAATGTAAGTACACCAAAAATACGAATAGAATATACCATAAAAAACCGTAAAATGCATGATGTGACAGAACTGTTTCTCTATTCCCAATGCGGTCGTATCAAGCTCGGATGAAACTGATGAAAGTAACGAGGTAAACAATTTTTGGCCTAGGTGCAAGTATAGAAACAATTAAACGGAAATCGGTTATTTCGTGGGCCACAGACTTCACAGAATCAACACCTGCTGTCAAAAGTGGAAATGGAGGCCAGGGACAGCTCGTATAGCCGAAAAAATCAAGATACTTAGAAGCTTAGGGTATGGTTGCTGAGAGACGGGCAGTAGGAACGGTATTGTGTAATCGATCCGCCGCACGCGGCTGTCGCGGACCATTTGCCTCATCATTACAGTTCTAGCATTCTTCATACAGCTATCGGTATGCGATCCTTATTTTAGGCATGATTCTACTATGAGCTCCTTTGTTCTTGTATTACTTACTTGCTGCTGGATTCTGCTACATTCCTTCGTGCGCGACGTCTCTCTAGCCGTGACGCGACAATTCCGTTCCTACTGCACCACACCCCATTCGTATAAAATAGTTGTTGATCAAGATTTTTTGTACACCAATAAAAACTGAATCGCTGCCATTGAAAAACGCTTGAATATTTGCCTCAGGCGGCAATTTTCAATGACGAGGTAAGTTTAATTTGACTGAAGCCTTAACAAACACAACTTTCTAACAAATAAACAAACAGAACATAATGTGATAAGGCCGTAGACTGACGGTGTAAGTAACGGAGATGATCGAACTTCTTGAAGAAAAAATCGGTCTGTCACCGCCAAGCTATTTAGAACGCGGCGTAGATATGGTTCAAAAAACTTTTTGTTTTATCCCTTGCAGCAAGTACTGGGCAGAGGTTTTTTCTGCAGTGCTGGTTCCAACAGAATGGGGCCATAGCCAAGCATCTCGTGCATCACTGCTTCTTTCAAAAAACCTCTTTAGGACGTTTTCCTTGAGGTGACTCCGTGGCCTCGCCTGACTGAACTTTCTGCGAACTCTTGCTGTGAAAATTCACCAGAACTCAGAATTTTAAACATTTTCTGAATACCAAGAGGCAAATGAAGAAGGAAAATTGCTTACTACCTCATGAAAGTTTGCCAAATACCGCAAGAAATGTTTGCAAGACTTATACGAAACTTTAAGGATCGTTTGCTGCAATGGCGGAAAACACTTGGCAGATATTCAGTTTGAAATCAAATCAAATGAAATCGTTTCAACCAAATCCTTAAGACAACAATAATATTGCCGTGTTTGGAGTAATACCGAGTTTGTAAAGCGAAAACATAGAATTCAGAAGCATGACGGAAGGTTTTTGAAGTCCCCGTGGAGGTCGTGGCTCGGGAGTCGCAATTATGCGCGCGTAAAACCCTCGAGGCATTTTGGATACAAGTCACCGATCCAAAAATGAGTCGTAGGGAAGAATGCCTCGCAATCACGCGGGAGCTGCGGCCTTATATGAAGTTGGCCTTCCCACAGAGACTTCGAATGAAGACCTACCCCAGCTGAGACTGGTCTATTGTTATCATCGGTTGCTGGTTGGTTTCGAAAAACCCACAAAGCTACTGTGAGTGGTTCTCTTTTCGACCACCTGCGTGCTCTGGGGGTCTCGAATTTAGTGGGTTGGTGGAGTCGTTTGATCGGGTAGTCAAAGATTGTTATGGTCCTTTCAGGCTCTGAACAAGGCAATTCCGCCAAAACGTCAGCCTAATAAAGGATATTTATAAACCTCGTGAAGAGTTCAAGACATCAATAAACTCAGTAATATAATTATGCCGAGGTTCATAGAAAGCAGTACATGTAAAACATAGTGCTTTACTGCGCTTCAACCTATTCATCTACGAAGATGTCAGGCAATCACTCTTCAACATTTCGGAACAACAAACTTTCCAATAATATGCAAATTTCCTGAAAAAACACTCACAGTTATAAAGTCGTGAACCATTTTTGAACACACATCGAAGAACGAATGAATGATCAGGTGGAAAGAAATCGTCGTCTATGGTCGCGTTTCTTAATTCTGGTTCGTTCACCTGAACAAAAGCTTATGAAGGGACTGATAAACCTATAAAATCAACTTTTGGTAATATATTTTCTACCAGTGTTGGCTGCATATGACGCCGTAAAACCAATACCAATGGTTGGTACAGACTCGTCTGGGAGGATAAAAACACTGACTTGAACATCGGCAGCCACCGCGCAAGTCACTGTATAGGCCACATACATATTCGAAAACGCCACTATGATTCGCGATGGAAGTGAAATGTAGGGCGTATCTTTCTTCAAAAAAAAAACTTAAAACTTTATCCTTCGGACTTCAAGCAAAATTGACGTCACCGAGTCATCACGTGCCACCACGGCATTCAAACGTTCCCAAATCCGAGCTTAAGTACCTTTCAACTCAAATCAGCTCGAAAAATTCATGTTCAGCATAACAATTCCTCACACAATAGACTAATGCTGTCGCTGAGGGCACTGTGAATTTGAAAATTATTGAAGTGTCAGGGCGGAGGTGGTGTAGTGGCAAGGAGCGCTTTGTCACACACGCATGGTCACGCGCTCGAATCCCGGATCGATGCCTGCCTGAGCCAACCAAGCCTTCTATCCCTCCGGGGTCGGTGAATTGGTACCAGGCTCATTTGGGAGGATAAAAACACTGACTTGTACATCGGCTGGCCACCGCAAGTTATTGTATAGGCCACATACGCTCACTCATTACGCCCCTACGATTCCGAATGGAAGTGAACGCGGGGTGCATTCCTCAGACGGGATTGATTAACGTCAAAAACTTTACCCTTTAATTTTCACATTTATAGAAGTGCCAATTTAAATCTGAAGTAGTAAGTCATGACTGAAAAGGTTGGGCCAGACATCCGACTCAGAATAGTAACTGTTAGCAGTGTCCTCCGATTAGATTAATTCTTTTTTCTTTTTGATATGAAAGCATAAATGATGTCTTTGATGTTCTTATATTGGGACTCTACGGGACTATTTCTACAATAACATTAACCCAACTTTTTGATTCAAGCCACCGTACCCTTTTGAATCATTTCACACTGCATAAGAACTACTATAGAAAGGCAGTAGTAGAACTTGCTAATTTTTGTAACTGAGCGTTTTTTGCGTAGTTTTCTACGCATATCCTTCGAAAGTTCGCCGAAATGTGTGAAGAACGCTCAGACTCCTCGACACTTGAACCCTTACTGTGGGTTTTCGGGCCGGACATCTTGCCCCTCAAAGTAGATGAAACATTTCCATACCCTTTCAGCACTCAAATGACACCTCAGCCACTCGTATAAAATAGTGGGCCGGAGGTGGGGCATTCATTAGCTCCATCCTGGTTTTCTGTCCCTAAATCTACAGAGCTGAGGGGATCTACACCCTTTGCAGAGCTAGCAACATTTGAGAGACATAACAACTTTATTGATCAACGAACCTCCAGTATCATACGGTTGACTGGATCCGTTAACAAGTCGAGCGTTTTTAGAGATATACCTTGTTCAGCGATTAATGGATCCACGATTATCCAACTCAGCTTTTCGATGAAACCTGATGAATATTAAAGTTTTCAAATTCAATCCTCTATAATAATTATTCTTTTGTAAAGTTTAATGCAAACCTGTAGCGAGTTCCATAGGAAGTATAATGAAGATGCAGCAGACATTGAAAACATCGCCAAGTGTGGCAGCCGCAAAGGCACGGCGAAATCTAAACACCTTCTTTTAGACTGTAACAATTTTTAAAGGCATAGTTCACATTATAAAAGGTTTCTAGAATTTCTCTCTAGCCTAAAGTCGAGGCTCCCCCTTATACCATACCTATCGCTATAAGGGCGAAAAACTTCTTTGATAGGGCACAGTAAGGACCAGAGGTTGTATGGTGTGAATGCCACACCCTAGTGAACGAGTTCCAACGGCTTTGTAGAGGCTGCACCATACACAAGGAAACCATTGGAGGAAGTTCAAACAACTTGTCGTGACCCATGGCAACTGCAAAAGGCAGTTTCGGACAATTTCGGCTGGATGTAGTCATCTCTTGGAGCAATGGGAGCAGGTTAAATCTCGTCCAAACACCCCTTACATGCCATCACCGTCACGGTAATCTCGTACAGCCTCTACTCCCGCTACTTTCAAAAAGCTTGAAGTAGACGAATTTTCTTGCTTTCTTCGCCACCGATATACTCCTCTACATCAACACTCATTTTTCATCCTGGAAAGGTTACATCAAACTTATCGTGAACTGTGCCTTTAAGTAACTGCGATGCTGAATTAACAATATGCTAGAGATTGAAAGAGATTTCGCTTAATTCGCTCATATGAGCCTTTTTCCACCGGGCACTTATTCAGATGTTTCAAAAAAGCAAGTTGCAACAAATTTAGTTGACCTTCGGCCTTACAAAATCAGTCGGTCACCTCCCGTTTCCAATTACTCCTGGAATCTTGTGGCACTATTTGGGTGAACCGATCAAAATGCGAAGCCCTACGCCATTCCAAAAATAAAATAGGTGATTAAACGACCGTACTATACGCATGGTTTCTCGAATTGAGTTTTACGAAGAGGAGGCATCAGGTCTGGTCCTAATGAAATTCCATCAACAGAAAAGTAAAATATATCAAACGGTATCTCGGTGTGAAGTACGTAGTGACATCATCAACTTACTCCTCTGGTTCAGGCTCTGAATAAGCTAAAGAGACAGTAGCATTCATCAATGTACCATACAACTGCGAGCCCATCATAACTTGAATAACATCAGTATTTACGTTACAAAGTCCAATTATTCAGTATCCACTCGGCATCATATTTGCAACTTTCGTTTCTGATACCAGTAGCACCTGGGCTATGTACTTTGTTGGTCATTGATGACATACATCAGCCCCAAAGCGCCCTGACATGGGGCCAATTCGTGGCGCGTTGCATTACTACTTAGTGTTTATTTGGTTCATGCTATGCTTCGTTTTCTGAAGATCGGTCATACTGGAGTAAATTCCAGCAAAAGACTGGTTAAACATATCAAAAGGCATTTAGTTGAAAACACGAAGCAACATAATCAACTTACTCCTCTGGTTTTCCTGAATACGCTAGAGAGACAATCGCATTAACCAGTGTACCACCCAATTCTGAGCCCATCATTACGGGAATAGCATCGTGCACAGTTAACACTGGAAATATAAATAAAAAGTAAAGTAAAGGTGTAAGGAGTAATCAACAGAGTGAGCTAATTTTATTCAAGAAACGAACTATCAGCTGCTATCATTCCCACTAGTACGTTCGTAGTGGTGGTAGCACTCTGTAGGACGACCGTAGCCATCATTCCCACGACTACTGCTGACACTGGGTCATTGATCAATGGCGAAGCTTTTATAGCTTTTCCTGAATCAGGTTGGAGGTACTATAAATTACGACTGGTGCAGTATCCAGTATCCAATCGATACTACTTTGAAAACATTCAAAAACATTGCTATCTCCTATTTTAAACTGATTTTCAATGATTAACATGCTCAGTCACCTATGGGTTGGTAGTGGAAGCCATCATTCGTTTAGGGTTCAACCGAAATCCAACTGGTAGACCTAGACATCTAGAACAATCCGTAAATATAACTTTGCACTTTTGTTGATTATTCGATGATTTCACGATATTAAGTAGCTTCCCGGTTTTATAGGCGTGATGAGCTCCACTGTAATGAGCTAGTAAACCTGAGTCATCGTTGTTATAATCTGATTATGGTAGCTCTACGATGAATATTTTGCAAAAAAAAGCAGATATGGTAGACAAGACAAAGAGCATGTGCACTAAAAATGTCCGAACTGTGGCATCATTTCCCGGCAGTGTAGGAAATGTTCGATTGCGTTTTGGAAACACATGGATTGAAGGCTAGGTCCGATTCTTAACAACGAAGCGTTTCAAACGGTACGGGTCAGGCATGGTTCAGGCCAAATCTCTTCGCTTAACTTATTAATATGTAATGAGTCAAAAGCTGAACCTAATACTTTAAAGGCACAGATCACGATAATTTCGAGGCGCCACTTTTTAGTCGAGAAGCGGAAGTATAGGTTGAGAATAGCTCATTGGTAGTGAAGAAAGGGAGAAAAATCGCCGATTTGAGAGAAATAAGTCTCCTCAAAAGTAGGGAAAGTAGAGGTTGGACGAGATTAAAATGACGGAAATAACATGGAAGGGGTATTCGGACGAGATTTCGGTTGTTGCGATTACGCAAGGAGCTGACTTCATCAAGCCAGAACTGTACAGAACTGCCTTTCACCGTTGCTATGGGTCATGAAAAGTTGTTTGAACGTTGATCTGTGCAGCCTCTATAATGCCAGTGAGACTCGTTCGAGGATACACCCGAGACAATCTTCGAACCTTGATAACGCCCTAACTAGGCCGTTTTCGGACATGACAACACCAGACATGCTACACGAGGGGGTCTCAAATTCATCCTATGGGGGAACCTCAGAAACAATTTTCATCGTGAACTGTGCCCTTAACAAACACACCACCTGGTACTTCAATCTTTCGGTCCTTTGCATAGTCATGTGGGATTATCTAAGGGAGATCACTTTCCGAAGGATATGCTTCAAAAAGCCCGGTGGGGGTCTCGAATATGTATACTTACGGGGAAGAAAGCCACCCTAATATTTTACAAAAAACTGTAACATGATTCAGTGTATATACTACTAGAAGATGGCTTAGGTAAGGAATAGCGTCGGGCTAAGTGGAATCAGGAAATTCTTGTCGAGAGCTCTTGATTCAAGCGATATCACTGAATTGTATCAAAGATCTAGGGCGAGTAAGATTCTATGTTCCTTTCAAGGTACATAGATTGGAGTAACATACATCGTGGTGCCCTGAAATTTCAAAAGCTCAGGGTCCCCCCATCATTGCGACAGAATACGCTACCACACTTTAGCGTTAGTCAGTCGGATCTAGAAGTGTTAAGAATATTACGAGCATATGTATTATTACTGTGTGGATTTGGCTAGTAATAAGCCAGGGTAGAGCTAGTAGTAAGCCAAAATTGTAATCAGGAAAGGGAAGTTCCCTGAAAGTATTCCAGTTGTTTTCGCCAACTTGTACCTTTGCTGTACGCAGAAATGATCACCGTTTCAAAAAAAAATTGTCTATATGTTGATGCACGTACACAAGGGTGACGTTATTTCATGGTTTATTGGATAGCACGAAAATGACGTTGCTCTCAAATCAGCCATTTTAGACTAGTCCAACCCTTTCGCTCTACTCTGGACCGAGTAATTGGCCATATGCCACTACAACTTTAGCAGCAGGGGTCCCACTCATATGAATGTTATCCATGGTACTTACAAAGGACTTATTCTATGCTTATGATGCTTGAGGGAATTAATTAAATCCATTATGAGGTTCTAAAGTGTTGTAAAGAACTGTAACATACCTAGTCCACGACTTCCTAGCAGACTAAATGCTGTTGATAAGTTGCTAAGTGAACAGATATACAGGAATAGTATAATACAAATAGCAGTACAACGTATACCACTTATAAAGTAGTAGTATACCTTGGCCCTCGTAGATAAAGCTGAAAACAACCGCTTATGTCCACAAACTTGCGAACACGTTTTCATATGCCTAACAAAATGCTGCTCGTTTGAAAGTAATTTTTGCAGCCACATAAGGTAATACGAGTAGTGAGAATTGTAATGTTCAGAGTAGATACTCGAGTAACTTTTGGATAACTTACTCGACCACCGTAAATGCTTTGATCCGGAGGAATCTTGATCAGATGACCAGGCGCTATCAGCAGTGGTAACAGTGTCGATAACTTTGGCACTCATCGTGGTTGCTTAGGCATACAGTCTCCAAAGTTCAGCGTATTGTCCCTTAATGCTTCGAGGAACCCTCAGAAAGCGATCTCTGTCTTTACTTAGATAAACAGTACACAAAACAATCGAGTATTCAAAATATGAGAGTTAATCTTTGAATTTTGGAGTAACACGAGGTAAAGTAGTAGTTCCAGCACATCAGAGACCACTGCACACAGACTGAAGCAGAGAATTTTTCATTGTGAAGAACTTGCAGAAAATCGATCCGTGAAAGGGCGAATAGATGTAAAAACAACATAGTTACTGAGAAACCATACTTGTTACCCATCACAATAGCATGAAGAAAGCATGATTAGAACTCAGACTATAAGAATAAAAATTATTCCGTATGAATTGAAATCTACGGATGTTTTCTACGAAATTCTATTACTATTATAGAATAAGATGCAACGCGTGGTGTAAACATTGATAATAGTAATTGAAAAAGAGCTCTGAAAGTTAGCTCGGCATAAGCGATATCGATGAATTTATGGAACACGAACTTTTGAAAACTTATCCGAGCAGTCAATATTTTAGAGTCTAAAAACTTCGGGAGCAGATCTGAAGATGAACCCTTCAAGCTGCGGTCCATTTCCTATCAGGGTGTCTGAAGTTGCAACCAGAAACAGTTGTTCTGAGAGTAATAAGATGTTTATACGAGATATTTTCACTGGTACAGGATGAACAGTGCCCCGAGAAGATTCTCAGAACCTGCTTTTCGTTCATACTGCAGTAAAGTTAAAGAGTAAAGAGTAAGAGTAAAGTTATGAAGGCACGATGGCAATGTCATGACGAACTCTCACAAAACTGCATAAATATACCTCACCCAGCCTCTAGGAACCAAAAGTTTAAGCTTCATAGCCTAAAATCACGAAGGAAGGTACATGATGTCTGTATGGTATTTAAGTTATTGACGGGATTGCTAGAGTTGATGAATCCAGGTTCTTCACTAGAAATGTTTCAAGGGCCAGAGGCAGCTCCGTGAAAATTTCATACGCAACGCCTCGAACCAACTTGAAGCTCCACAGTTTCAACTGTAGAGCAGGCTCTACATTCATATCTTTGAAATCGCAGGTAGTACTTCTCTCCCCTGCATATATGCACTTTAAGCGACTTGTAAAGAAAGAATTACTGAGTCTTATATAGTTGTATGAGGATTTACACCGTGTTGTTGCTTATTTCTCACGTCTACCTTATGTAGCATATAAACAAATAAACAAAAAAAGTCGCAAAATCTGAATCGTCTCCTGCAGATTCTTCGAGGGGTTCCATTTTACTTTCAAAACTACTTCAACTACTTTCTAAGAGGCATTTGAAGATACGGAAATATCGGTGATATTACCAGGTGAGGTGAGGTACCAGGTAGGCTACTAGTGAACACCAGTAACGTAGGATGTAATTGTAGATAAAAGAAATAACATTAATTGTAAGGAAAGAAGTGAATGAATACTTCAGGGAGTCTGTGATACCTATGATTGACAGAAAGCGTACCCTTTAGAGGGGCAAAGAAGTCGCTATGATACTACAATGTGAAAAATGGAAAATCTTCGGTAAGCGCGGGGCCATTAGGTCCCAAAGAGACCGCTGGATTTCCCTTTAAATGTCCTGACTCCTAGCTGAACGTATGAAAGGTAATTCCATAGAACAAACAATGTAATGAACTCCGTGACAGACGGGCTTTTCACGCTGTGGTGGTTCAACGTGCCCTTCTATGATTTCTTGTTTGCTTGCAGACCGTGTTGAACTTATTCTTCAAGGGACAAAGATTTCACCAAAACAATTCAACTAATGACAACTATCAGCCTATTTTCAACCCTATAAGAGGCCTATAAATCTTTGTCTAATACAGGTAGAAAGAATTTTATTAAAGGAATGTGAACTTGGGTGGCGTGTAGATGGAAAGTCTGGCCGGATCCGCTGAAAGGAAACTTTTATACAAGCTCAATATACTGTCAAAATTCATGCCTACAGAAGTACTACTGGCTACCAGTTTAATCGTATCGTTTTGTGAGCATATTAAACCCCGTTGCTAAAGAAATACTATTCGTAGTTGCATGCAAGAAAGAGTAGAAAATATCCTAGAGGTATTCCCTTCTAGCTAGAAACCAGGTATTACTCACAAAGAGGAAGTCGGCTCGTTTATTTTGATTGAAGCCCTACGAGTAGAAGAATGGAGCAGATTTCTGGAAAATCTAGAAAAAAGCTTATATGTTTGTGCTCTCATGATACTTCCCATTAACACAAGTCAATTAATCAACGCAATGATTAAATGAACAATATATAGCAAGGAACATTCATAGATTAAAGCAAAAACCCAGGAATGTGTTAAATGTGTACTTGAAATTGCTTAGAATACTTTATTTCCGAGCTAGTCAAGAGAATAAAAAGAATGAAAGAGAAAAGTGATTTGTTTTAAATTATATTGTGCAGAAGAAAATCATTAACCTGTAAAACCCTGTAGAAAATGAGCTGATTAATTTTGATGGGAAAAAGCGATGAGTAAAAGAGCATTCCCTTTCAATTAATGCGCCATAAATTAAAAGTTTCAAGGCACGCAGAATACATTTGTTTACGGAGGCATCAGCTGATTATACCACATAAAGCCTATTTAAATACAAAAAAAAAATGAGCGCAACCTAACTGAATGACAATTTCACTGGTCCCAGTCTTCATATCCTCTGAATTCCGGTGATTGTTTGATTTACTATGTTGACTTGTTGAACATAGAGAACATGCTTTCAAAGAGCGCCAAATAGTGAGGTGCACCCCGCGAAGGACGGGTCCTTCGTGCATTGGTGGCGCAAAGGTACACTTCTAAGATTCCCTTCCGAGGTATGCTCTTGCTCTGGGACTTTTCTGGGGGGGACACACTTCCCCTCAAGGACTCGAACCATGGTTGAGCATTGGCTGACAGAAATAGGTCGTACTAGACTCGCTGGCATGTATTTAAAAGTTTCCGATTCAACAGGGGAGTGAAAGTCTGATTGAATCTGTCAGACCTGACCTAAAAGGGGATAGTGAACGACCAGTACTTCCACAGCTACAACTTAATATAATGCTGAACTATACTGTACCTATACCGTTTCATGAATTGGCTGCAAGACAGAGCGACAATAGGTCACAATGCTGAAAGCCTCATAAAAATTTTCACTGAGGGAAATCTCTGGGTGGGGGGGGGGGGGGATGTTGGATGTTTAGCAAGGTTGAGGTTTGAAAAATTGAGTAATGGCAATTATTGACCGGAAACGAATAAATGCTATATTACTGTAAATAAAAACGCCTAACAATTACTCAGAAAACTAAGTAGTAGAGACAGTGAAACGTTATCGTTCAGTGAATAGGGATGTGCGTGTATGTACATTTTGGAGTGAGGTGGTGAGTGTGTTTGCCTCGCCGAATCAGGTACGGACGAGCGGGTGACTGAGGGCAGACACAGATCGCGACGATCCCGTTGCGTGGATGCCCCCCTACCATCACTGTACGTGTCACCGTTCTCTATAAAGCGATCGGATATCCGGTATGGTAATTGACACGCATACAAGTTGGTAGACGTGAGGGATGAATTGCCTCGATCAACACTTTAGCAAATCCTTCTCTAATGACGAGGTTCCACAAAAAAAACGGGTCAAGTTACTCCCCAATATCCTCACAGAGCAGAGTGAGTTGATAGTTTCTGTGACACAGGTTTGTGGCGTTATTTACAGCTATGCTATATTGACATGCTGTGAACTAGGAAACTGTAGATGATGCAAATTTTATTTACAAAAGCGATTTAAAAGCGATTTTACTTAAGTGCACTCTATCGGTGAATGATGAGGCAATTTACAGCTGAAAAAAAGTCCAGAAGTACAATTGAATGAAAAGGGGTCACCGAATAGCTTGCTTAAATATTTCGATATTTCTGGGAGTAATTAAAAGAAAGTAATCGGAACCTGAGAACTCTTTGCATTACTCCAATGCTGAAGGCCAGATGGATAAAGTTTTTGGCGATAATCAGTCCTGTTCGTGGGATGGGCCTACCGACTTCCATTCAGGGCATACAGAGAACTAAAAAATTTCTCAAAATTGCGGTCATAATCTCTTTCCCTTTGCGCTCATACGTTCATAATTGGCTTTGCCAAGGTTTCGTTTAGTTCAACTAACTCGCGTATTCGTACTGGCGGAAATAACTGCATAGTAATTATGTGGATGACACCACTGTGTATATTCGAAAGAGTAACTTCACGCATGGCTTTCTCTGAACCCCGGCATCTATGTACTGAGTTGTTTTCTTGATTTCTTCACGAGGAAACATTATCTAATATGTCATGAGGAAACCAAATACTCAGATTTCAGAGTATTAGAAGTCCATTTGACAATGTTTGGTCACGAGTTTTTGAAAGTTGTCTTTATTACTATTAATGATAAAAGACGAATTTTCGAGTCTAAATGATGAAGAGACAAATGGCAAGTAGAACCAGGGATCCTCATTACGCTGTGAATAACATTACGTAGCAGCAATTACTCGAAATTGAGGAACAATTTGATTTTCAGTGTAGTTCATACAGCGACACCCGCGAAGGATGGTATGGAGTGAGGGGCTATTCGGAGGGAAGGGGAAATCAATGATCAATCCGTGTTTTTATCAAATTTAGTTTTAAACCGTCTGTCATGAAAGTACTGATGGTTTACTTGATCTGGTTGGAACTGAATGCGAAGAGTCCTTTCGTTTTATTTCCATTATGACATCACTCTCTATGCATAAGTACATATAATATTTTATGGGTATGTGATCAAACTGTCTGGGATTTAATATCCATAGCTGAAGGTTTGAAGTCTCGCCCGGTTGGCTAAGGATTTGATCTCTTCATGATAAGTTAGTCATTCCTATTCGCTACTATGCCAGTCAAACACTTGTAAGAAACTGTAATTTTACACTGTAGGCGAGAGTTCAAGAGCTGGAATGACTACGTTTTAAAATATTCCCTTAGAGCTTGTGAGAAACGAAATACATTAATCAAATATAGCACTGCTTTTAAAATGCCCACTATATTCGATTTTTCATTCATTCACGGCCAAGGATGGTCAAATTTTGTAGCAAACAGAGCTCTCGATATCGAATTAAGTGAAGTATTTTGCAGTCCATTTTTCTTTCGACACGCCTTTGCCTATCTCTGGTAAAAGACTCCGAGTTGGATCTATGAAACGCTTTTTTGACCTTTTCTCTCGGGGATGTGGTGCAGAAGGAACAAAATTGTCGCGTCGACGCTGCGCGCGAAGTAATGTACTTAGCAGAACAGCAGAATGCTGCAAAGAGTAGGAAATACAGGAACAAAGGAATTAGCAGTAGAATCATGCCTAGAATAATGATCGCATAACAATTCAGCTGTACGAAGAGCTTTAGAGCTGCAATAACGGCGTACGAATGGTCCGCGACGGCCGCGTGCGGCGAATCGATTGCACAAAATCGTTCCTACTGCCCGTCTCCCTTTCTCTCGGAGTTAGAAAAAATGGAAGTGAATAAATGAGGTTGAAGGAAAATGGTCCAGTGAAGAATTGTTCCAGGAGTGTATTACAAATGAGTATCCCAAAGATTCTGAATGTTTGTGGAATCTTCAAGCGTCTCTGTAATGAGCGAATTTAATTCCACTTGAGCCTAAGGGGTGCTGAAGTTTGTTACTTATATAGTGCTACTGTTCCTCCACTAGAGGCTGGAGGATGAAGCTGATGTTTGTGGTAAATTACACACGTATGTATACCTAATAGATAGTTCAAATCACATTTGATGCATACCCCTTTCATAGTAAAGGTGGTCTTATTCGAATAAGCTTCAAAGCCTTCGCAAACTTTGGTAGCAACGGTAAGCGACAAAACGGAAGTCACGGCTTATCGTTGAGGAAAACAAACTTTCACCTATCTGTAGCTAATTTTTTGAGCTTGGAGGTCAGACAGATTCATCGAAAAGATTTATTTATTTCAAACGGTTTACCATATTGTTTATTCTTCTTCACAAGTCTTTGCAAAGTTTTATTCATTCCATTTGAATGCTTGAGCACACAGCGCTCTATGGCGTCGCATTTTTTTCAATTTCAATCCTCTTGACTGTCGTAAAGAACATAGCTGCCAATGAAGACGTAGAAACGCTAGACCGTTATTAAAGATTAGGGTTACGACTTTTGATAGGGTAGGACATGTAACTAATGGAGTGTAGGTGTTTTTTCCTACTGTTTTAACGGACATCGAAATTTACCAAGGCTTCTGAATAGAAAAAAATAGGCACTATTCCCCTTTTCTGCCCCACTTTATCGAGATTGGGCTGGATTTCTGTCGAATTTTTTTTCAAGAAGATGAAACCGACTAGAGACTTGCCTAGAGGGGTAATTTGACCCGTAGTACACGAATATCGCATCCACTCGTCATGAAGATGCCTAGCGCTCGCACCACAGACGCCGGCGCTAAATGGAGGTGGGTCACCAATCTTGTTGAAAACCTACCCCTAACTATTGTGTTAAAACATGGATATCATATTTATTTTGCATGGTGACTACTCACTTCATGGTATTCTTATTATGTAGCCCTAAAGAGGGCCGTTGGGTTAGTGATTTTGTTCTTGGAACTCGATGGATGACATTCAACATGGAAAAATTTCCGCAATATGCTCGAAGAAGAGGAGCAGTAAAGGGTGAATAGTGTCAGAAAGTCATAGGAATATGACATCAACAGTACCGTTCAATACCGTTCGAGGTGTAGACCGCTTAGTCTGCACATATTTTGATTCTGTTGTTATTGCCAAAATAATGAGTTCCTACTCCCAATAAGAGGATTTCATTCGGACCAAGTTGTGTGGTATTTTCCGGCAAATGAACTCTATCTGTGTAAATATGTAGTGTGTATCGCTCACTACCTATCATAAATAATCTCATGAAAATTGGATGTATTAACATCCACTTTGGTAATTTCACATTTTTTTTTCATTTTATGTCACAATCATAGGTCATATCCACTTGTAAAGTTGAATTTAGTAGCTACTTGTCCGAACACTCCTCAGTAATTCTTAGCCATTTATTATTATCAATGGAACAAAAATCCTTTAATATACCAGTAGACTAATCGCTCTCGCATTATCATTCATTATCATGTTCATTATCACTCATTATCATGTTGGGAGATTTGCAGCGTATAATCTCTTATTGGAAGTATTTCATATTATGGGCCTCCATCTCTTCAGGCTTACAAGTAACGGAAATATCGAGGAAGTAAAGAATGAATTGCCTGTTCAGCGAAATCGTAATCCTATGACAAGTAGGCCAAGTGGACGGCTTTGCCCTTCTGAATGGGAACAGTGAACACCTGGAAACTTGTTGATATTGGAGTTGTTCAGGGAGAAACACTTCCTATTTACTTTTTTCACAACTTACAAGTCTGTCTTGCCGATTTAGGGGTACTTTATCAAAACGGCTCATTAAATTCTGCAAGGGTACAATTATAAGGAACAGGACAGTCGAGTTCAGTTCAATCTTGGCCACCAAATATATGTATACGGAAAAAGGAATACGAAAACGAGTGGAAACAAGTCCTGAAAATTATTTCTCAGGTTCTCGAGAGGGTTGTACACAGTTGGCAGTGCTCTCGAGGAAAACACATGCTTCATCATCTTGCCATATCCAGAAAACAGTCAAAGAAAGCTTCTGTTGGTATGGGTATGACAAGTTTTTCACGGTATCAAGCAAAAAGAGTGTAGAAAAAAGATTTTTCCACGAGACATGTAGAGCTGTATATCTGGGTATGATCAGTGTTGTTTGTGGTAATCATTTCACAAAGCAATTCGCAGGAATTCCGGGATTTAACAGCTGAATTATTAGACAATGGGACCTTTATACAAATTTTTAAGAAATATTTCGATTGCAGCAGATCACAGAGGAATTTCTAAGAGTCGCTAAGTTCTAACTGTGTCACAGGGTCACAGCAAAGCTCTTAAGTCAAGATACAAGTTATTTTGTTGTTGTTTCCTCTTGAGTATCCTTTCAACCTTTTACAGATTCCTGTTCAATGTCGTTGACACGATGAGTCTGGAGAATATCTTGTTTCTAAACTTTGTGCTGTGAATTGCATAGACTTTTTAAATTTTTAGAAATGGCTCAATTCACCCTTTGACGTAGTGGCCAGTCATAGTGGCACCCACCGGCGGGTGCCACTATGACTGGCGCATGGGACCATGGCACCCAATGTTGGGTGCCACCACGTTTTTTCTTTATTTGCACATTTGGAACTTATTTAATATTTTCATATTTAATAACAAACTTCATGGTATTTATATTCAACATGGTCTACGTGAATGTTTTATAGGACCTTATTTATTACAAACATATATAGTCAATGGCGTAGTACTGAAAAGGTTTGGATACTTCTGCAAGACTTGTGTATGTGGGTGTTCTGGAAGCACTGTAGGCAGTACTTAAAATACCTGTTTTACGATTATGTGACCTCGCGGTCGATGTCTTCATCCTCAAGTTCCTTGGATGTTATACGAAATTCTACTGCTTACACAATTACCAAAGTTCTAACCTAAATTGCTTCGAAATCCGAAATGCAATTCTAAGCCTCAGTTTGATATGACGATAAAATAAGATATGATGCTTCTGCTATACGGGAATATTGCTAAGTTTATCAAGCCAGAGAAAGGAGTTCTCCCGGGACCATGGCACCCACCAGTGGGTGCCATTCGCGCACGAAAGGGAGGGGGCGTGGTCCCATGGACGCGTCACATCGAAATCGGCATTGTCGTCAAAGGGTTAAAAACACGGTTCACGATAATTTTGAGGTACCCTTTTTTAGTCGAAAAGCGGAAGTATTGTTTGGGAATAGTTCACTGGTAGTGAAGAAAGCGAGAAATTTCGCAAATTTTGAGAAAAATAAGACTCCTCAAAAGTAGGGAAAAAAGAGGTTAGATGAGATTACCATGACGGAAATAACATGGAAGGGGTATTCGGACAGTATTTCGGTTGTTGCAATTACGCAAAGAGCTGACTACATTGAACCAGACCTGTACAGAACTGTCTTTCACTGTCGATATGGGTCATGACAAGTTGTTCGACTTCCTAGATGGGTTCTTTTGTGATGGGTGCAGCCTTTACAATGCCGGTGAAACTCATCCGAGCCAATCTTTGAGCCTTTATAACGCCCTAACTAGGCCGTTTTCCTACATGATAGCGCCAGATATAGTATAAGAAGGACCTCAAATTCATTCTATGGGAAGGTCCTAGAAACCTATTTCATTGTGAACTGTGCCTTTGAACTTCTTCTCTCGTGCGTTGGTGCCTAAGCAAAAGCTTATCAAAAGCTTTTTCTTGAAAAAAGGACTTCAACGATCCAATCATTCCGGCAATCTCGGCATTTACGTTGTTCTTGAAATTTCCATTCCAAGAACAATCGTTTAATTCCATAGCTATCCAAGTTGTTGTGACAGATCTTTAGATGTTGAGCAAATCTATAGAAGATTTATTTCAAAACTAAAAAAAAATATTGAGCACCAATGATATACGTTGAAATCTGTACAAAATAGATTTCCAAAGCAACATGAAAACTAAATGCGAATTATCAAAAAGAAAAAGTAGTTAAAATCAGTATTGTATCCATAGTACCAAGTTCAATTAGAAACCCGAACTGTAATAGAACAATGTTACAGTGATTGCATGCAAAGAATTTGAGGCGATTTGTAAGGTGTTAGAAGGAGAAGTGGATTGGTGGAAGAATCCGGAAGATATGCGAAACTCGGAAGAACAACAATGATGGGAAAATAATGTCAGGTATGAAAAATAGAATTTTACAAATGCTTCATTTCATTACAAGGACAGAAAGATGCTGATATCCCACAAGAAATTCTTTGCTTTGCAAGGCCGTCTAGACCGAAATTCATCATCACTGGGAACCTCATCAAATCTATGAGGGTATGAGTTTTTTTGGAAAATCCGCCCTGTTGATGGACGAGTTGTTGTTATTCCTTCAGAATTGCGCGGGGCTGGGCCTGAACGGCATGCTGTGCTCTTCGAATCCGCTGCATGCCGCAGAAATGTAATGGGCGAATCTAGAGATGTATGTGTCGGTCATGAGTAACTAGCGCGGATCAAATAAGTGAGTACGATCGTTGCTGTCTGACTCTGCGAGACAACTATCAAGTAATTGCCGCGAGCATGCGTGCGACCATGGGAGCTCGAGCCGAAGTCCTCCACCCATCTTTCTTCCCTTTTACCCCCGTCTTTTAACCATTCTCATGATGAAGAGTGTCGTGGATGATACGGCTCCATGATCGACCGCAGGACGACGCAGAGCATGACCTGGCGGGAACTGACGCAAACCCAAGGGTGTAAAGTGCCACCCGGGTATTTCTCGGTCCCCAGTTTTTCTCATCTCTTTTTAGGGACTTTAGTAGCATTGTTACTAATTACTGTTGGCGTTTACAAGCTTTTTACTGGTTTAGTTACCCAAGTTTGAGGTTGTACGCATAAAGTACTGTTCTTGATGTGGTCGTGTTAAATTGTCACAACACACATACAAAAATCCGCGTTGCAGTGCAAGACAAAGAGGAAGGTTCACGGTCATTATGGTCTCATATTGTCCCCATCTGGCTATCATATTATCGATATCTAGCTAAAAGAGAAATGGTCCCTTTGTTCCGATGGATAGGTGCTTTCCATAGAAAAAGCACTAGATGAGTAATGTCATTCATCCTAAGATCGCTATAGATATCTTGGCCATTTTATTTCGTTCTGAAAATTCGGAATAAATCATTTCAGTTGATCTTGGATTTCTCCTCGTGAGAGCAGAGACTTCGGTTAGGTTTCCGAGAAAATTTTTTCCCATGCGACCTCTCAATAGCAAACATTTCCACTGAGAGTTTCCAAGTTGTCTAATCGATACAGAGACGCTATACCGTAATTCAAAACCTACAGTATTAGAGTAGCACTTGCATGGAAGAGAATGATATGAAAGCTCAGAGAAGTTAACAAGTTTCTGAACAGTTTCTGAAGGAACAAAAAGCAAACATTACTGCTACCAAAATATAGTTTAAATTCAATTACATATAAATAACAAGATAAGAGTAATTGTGTGACGGGAAAGTAGCTCTGAATTTAAAAGGTTTCCTGACTACGCATGAACCTATTGGCACTCTGGCCGAATCTCTTCATTCGATGAATAGATAAACGTTTTACCGGTTTCAACGTCGAGTACTCGTATCGGAATACTACAGACGACCTCTGATTTCCTTAAAATGAGTATACTATTAGAAAAATCATTAAAATACTTCTACATAAACAGATGCCTCAAACCATGGATCGGATAAAAAGAAGAAAAGTATATACATAAATACAACAGTAGCATTTCTGAGTTTGTGTTGTCTTGAACTCTTCACGAGGTTTTTAAA
>UZAF01017483.1:9692-46539 GCA_900617895.1 Haemonchus placei
CAGTGGCGGATTGGAGTAGATAAGCGTGACGCTTCATAGGCGAGGAATTCAAGGATCGGATTTCGTGGGCGACAGCGTTTTTGCATCTTGCATTACTTCTTCCTCCAGGTTGTGAAAACCTTTTTATGTTAGTTTTGCCGCCTTCGGCGACTTTTTGAATGCTTGAGGTGAACCAGTTCCTGCCAAAACCGTCTTCCACTGCCCGATGATATCGATTAGTTTTTGAAAAAGGTGGGGGTTGTGGTCAGCTTTCAAAAAAGGTAAGGGTTGCCACGTGGCAAATGCGGCAAAGTATGGTATATATGGATGGATGTAACACCGAAGAACAAGGAGTGTGTTCTGTCCAGAGTTGGTAGTATCGCACCTCTTGAAGACCTTCGGATCCTGTGATGAAGAACGCGCCCCTACAAGGAAGGAGCAGAAGTTGATAGATAGTTTCTCCTCTATCTTGCGGAATGCGACTCACGAAGACCTCGATATTGAGTGCGAAGAAGACTGCGTGATTGAGGACGAGGAGGCCGATCCACTGTGGGAGCCCGATGATGAAGAGGAAACAGCAAGCACATCTAAAGGGCCGTTGATGTTTGGTAATGTAGAAGTCTCCAAAGAACAGGTACAGGTTCTTCTCTCCAGCACATTTATCAGAGCGAGATAACCAAATAAATCCAGGTGGAGAGCGCTATCAGATTCTATCGGTCAAGCGCAAAGGGATGCCGTTCGCTGTCGTGCATGAGTTCCAATTTCCGTTTCATCCGTAGCGAGTACCATCTAATGAGGTTGAGGCAAATCGAAAGAGAAGGTTAGTTATAGCTGCGGAATGTCTTTTTGTTTTGGTGGGAAATTACGACCTTATCGAATAGGTGAGATTCTCGAGTGTCGTTTGGCTGCTCTACGAACGCTGGCGGACGACTTGAAAGAGAAAGTTAAGTTGAAGCTAGAGCGAGGAGTGACACTCCATGACTGCGATATACGCCAAATGGCTTTGAAAATCAACAGGGAAAGATCGTTACTCGCAAATTTCAAAGCAGGACACCGGTGGATACAAGAGTTCAAAAAAAGATGCGGATTGGTCTCAAGACGTATTACCACCTTTTGCTCCAGGAAGAGTTTTCTGGACAAAGACCGTATTTCCGCAGACGCCAGAAACTTTGTGAGCGAAGTGAAAAAGGTAGGATTCAGATCATTAGGACACTTTTATGAATTTTTTCCCAGTTTTGGATGGTACGTTGTTGGTTCAACACGGTCAGTTTATAGAAATGGAAAAGTGGCCATTGAATGCAGTGTGCAACGCTGACCAGAACGGGTTCTTGAAAGAAATGCACACTTTACGATCGCTAGCTTTGAAAGGCTCGAAGAAGGTGAAAGGGCGGTTCAGTCGGTCTCCGCTACTACCCACTCTTTCACGGTTATGCCTTGCCTCTTCGCCGATGGCCACCTAGGTGGGAAGCTGTTCGTGGTCATCCAGGTCTGTGATAAGAGCTTCTGCATTGCCCTTTGATTCTCAATCTAGCTTTAATAGGAACCCACTGGCGAGTTTCCATGACGGGGAGTCTTCCATGCTCCGAACTTGGAGGTTCGTGCGAGTAGAACGCACATGATGGGCAAGCAACTGATGTTGGAGTGGGTTCGATCATGCGTGGCCGCTCCGGACTCACCAGCATCAATGTTGCTGCTGGTGGACTCTTGGACTTCTTTTAAAGATCATGAAGCAATCCAGTCGGTGCTACCTCCACAAAACCAGTTAAAGGTGATGAACATCCCAGCTGGTACTACGAGGTTGATACAGCCACTGGACGTTTATTTCTATTTGCCGTTTAAAAATATGTACAAACGTATCACCTCACACGTATTAGCTCATGATCTTAAATTTAGTGTGTATACTCGCGATTCAATTCTTCGATTACTATCGCTTGTGTACTTCCAATTCTGTGCCCATAGGTTTAAGAAGTTTTTTTCTTACTCATGGCATGCTGCCGGCTTTTTAGGCACACATCCAGGTGATTTTGAGACACCTACACAATTCTGTTTTCCATCTGGTGTAGTAAGTGATTGTGAAGGAACAGCGTGCGCTGAAATTTTTTTCATTCGTTGTGCTCATTGTGAAAAACTTCTCTGTTTTAAACACTTCGTGCTAGATTATCACATCTGCCTATAATATATTGAAGTTATCCTGTAATGAATTTGAAATGTATAACAATAAGAATAGGTTTTTGTAATTTGGTGGTTGGAGTAGATTTCAGACGGTTTAGAAAGACTGGTTCACCTCAAGCATTCAAAAAGTCGCCGAAGGCGGCAAAACTAACATAAAAAGGTTTTCACAACCTGGAGGAAGAAGTTATGCAAGATGCAAAAACGCTGTCGCCCACGAAATCCGATCCTTGGATCCCTCGCCTATGAAGCGTCACGCTTACCTCTACTCCACTCCGCCACTGCTGTGCTGTCGGCGACCATGTCTTATGTGCTTTCTCCTTTGAGCGCTCTCTTGAGCGCTTTCCGGAGACCACTTCCATAACTTCGTTCAGAGAATCGTTTGGCAGATTTTGAAAGCAGATTTGAAATCAGCATCAAAAAATACGTCTAGCAGTGTAGGTCTCATCTCAAATGGCCACATCGACTTGGGATCCTTCCCTTGTTAGCCTGTTCAGCACAAGTGAGGAGACCCCGAACCAGCGCGTCGTAGTCTTCGGTCGATTCATCCAGGACCTGCCAGTCCTATCGGGACAAGACGTCATTCAGAACATCCCCGTCGTATACAACATGCTTCGAGCTCTTCGCGCGACGTTGAGAGATCTTTTCCAGCTTGTGACTGAATCTGATCTTAGCACGAAGAAGTCGATGATCGGAACCACTGCAAAAAGATAGTACCACACCAATATCTAGCAAGCACCACTTTCTGTTTGTTAATATGTGGTCCAGTTCAGCATGAGTTGTACCATTTGGAGACTCCCATGTCCAGCGGCGATGTTCCTCCTTCTGGAAGAAAGAATTTTCATGGAAGAGTCGAGCCGCGGACAGGAGTCCCGCTAGACGGTTTCCGTTCTCGTTCCTGTCCCTCATTCCGAACTTTCCAATCCTGAACTCCCCTCTTGTGCTTCGCCAAGCCTAGCGTTGAAATCTCCAACAACGAATTTGCAGAAGGACTTCTCGTTGTGGATGATTTCCTCAAGTTGATCGAGCTCTTCTTCGTCAGCTGCAGAGTGTGGAGAGTAGCAGTTAACGATAGAGATGGTCTTCATGTGCGCATTTCGTAGGCGTAGGATGGCAAAGCGAGGAGACAGGATCTCGTAAGAATCGGCGAGATGGACGATAGATGGATGCACGACGACACCAACGCCGCCGACGTTTCGCGATGGAAGCTTTTCACCACGAATGATGAGNTGCTGCCGTAGTTCGCTTTCCCGCCCCTCGATCGGTGTCACGTTAGACGAGTGTCGAGACAATACAGATTGCTATTATTCGTTCTAGGACCATCGCACAATCAGCTAATCGCCGAGTGATGAGGCGATGTTTTTCTCCCATTCTTTTTTCCTCTGTTTTTCTTTTTGCTGCCGCGATCCCTTATTCAATTTCCTACTCCTAGAGGCTGAAAAAGGTAGCTACTTTTGCTGTTACTAGGGTTTTTTTTGTTTATTTATGCTCATAGGTGAATGAATTTTTGCTTATCATTGTCTGTTATTCGCAACAGGACCCACACGCGCGCAGTGAAACACACTGTTTAGCTCGTCCGGACGCCCCACTGTTCCTCATTTTTCTGGTTTTATTCTCGTCCAGCCCCCTTTTTGACGGTTTTTCAAAGCTTTTTTTCACTTTGAAAACACCGATTCACGCAGTTTCTTCACCTTCACTATTTTTGATCCTGTTCATTTTTCATCATAATCTGAACTACCCAAAATTATCGTGAACTGTGCCTTCAAGAAATCTCCAGAGCGTCGTCCTTTCGAACAGCGCGAAGAATGGTGTTGGCTGCATGCTCATCTTGCTTTTGTAAAGTCCTATTTCTGAGGCGTATGTTGAAGAAGGGAGGACCGGCTGTCGAAAAGGTGTACGCGAAGCCGAATGATATTCACGTTCCTACTATTCCCTCGATATTCATAAATGCTCCCCACGCAGCGCGTTCCCTTCCGCTGAGCTCTGGAGCTGAAGTTGACGTCTCAAGCTATACAAACGAAGGCGGAGTATTCAGAGATACTCGTTTTGTTCAGCGTAAAGCGTGCATCAAGTGCTTATCCGTTTCTCATGAACATCGTCTTCGTCAAGTTCAGTCTTAAACCAATCGTTTCGCAAGCGCTGTCAAACTCGGCCTGCATTCGTTCCGCCTACTCGATATTCAGCGTTATAAGCACGATGTCGTCTGCAAAGCGAAGGTTATGTGAAGCGGTCGTTGACCTACACTCACAAGCCATCTCATTCCAGATGATGTATGATGTTCTCGAGGGGTGGCACTGAAAAGTTCGGGCAAGATGATATCGCCCTGCTAATTCCCTCTCTTCACGTTGATGAGGACTTTCTCGTAGAATAGCGAGATTCCGGTGGTCAGGTTGATGTAGAGCTCACAAAGCACCCTTATGTATTGAGTAGGAACACCCTGGTCGCCCAGGGTTTCGAATACCGCTTCTGTCTGTACAGTATCAAGGGACCTCATATTGATGGGCGTCAGACAGCGGCCTACTCGTCATACTTCACTAAGTCTTGTGACAATATGGATGTGACGAATTCTACTGAACCCTCTTCGCAACTCAGGTTGCTCGCATTGATAATCAGTAGCCAGTATTCCGCCAATCCTGTTCAGGATGAGTTGCTGAAAAAATTGTAGATTACAAGCAGCAGGCAAATTGGGCGATAGTTGCCAATATCGTCTGGCTCTCTTTTTTTACAGAACTACAGTTTTGCAAATTTTCCACGTTGTGGGTACATTGCATTCCGACAGGTCGCGTGAAGAACCTATTAGGTTGGTACATTAACTTCCGCCGTTTTTTGCGTGCAAAAACATATTTATTACAAGATTAAAACAAAATGTACATTAACCAATGTATTGCCCATCGTGAGCTACAACCTCTCGCCATCTTTCTGATAACTTGTTGACTCCACGTCTAAAAAGTCTTCATCTTTTGAGGCAATCCAGTCATCCACCTATTTTCGCACTTCTTCGGCATTCCGGAAGCGTGTATCTGCCAAACTGACTTGCATGGACCGGATTAGGTGGTAATCAGAAAGAGCAAGATCCGGAGAGTGTGCGGGCTGAACAAGCTGATCCCATCCAGCAACTGCAATTTTTTTAAAGGACATTCTTCACAACATGGGGTCTGGCATGTTCGTGGTGGAACAGCACCTCATGATATTTTCTTCCGAATAACGGCCGCTTTTAGATGAGAGCATCCTACAAACTGTCAAGTTGGTATTCGTAGCGGTCAGCAGTAACGGTTTCCTTCGGGCTCAGCAGCTCATAGTACACAACACCCTTCTGATCCCACCACCAAATGCACCCACAGAATTACTTTTTGACAATGGACATTCTGCTTTCGTTGCAAACTCTCGAGTGAAGAGAAACCATCTCTGCAGGTTCAGATGAAGCTTGTCCTCCATAAGTATCAAAAAGCATCGGGTGGGCTTCAATGCCAGTTTCCATGAAATCAAACAGCAGGAGGAGGGCCCCGGGAAAGCGGTTTATCACGTTCCGTGACCAATCAGTCTGAGAGCAACGGGATTTTTTGGAAAAACTGTTCTGTCTGCCCTTAAGTAGGTAGCCAATACCCTATCTTACAGAATATGACAGGATTCACAGGTGAACCTCTAACACGGTTCGCGCAACGACCCTTTGAAGTCGGCGGCGGAAATTAATGCGCGCACCTAATACCTTAAGAACTAGTGAAGAGCCTTACCAGCAAACTAATTGGGCCCGCAACTGCCGTCCAATCAGTTTGTTAAGCGCTATTCACAGGCTAATCACCGGGATTCAGAGAATGGTTACTGAAGAGCACTTTAGTGCATGATATAATCCTATCTGGATCGAGCGTCCTACAGTTCCTCATCGAGGTGCTGACGCGTCCAATCTGGAAAGGTGGAACTGGAGGAGCGAAGCATTCTGCACGGATCTCTTCGATAGCCACTTCCACTGTTATCCCAGGACGACGAAGGGAGGTCGTCTTGGTTTCGTAATTGGAGAATCTCGGGCGGGCCTTTCGAATGGTCTTCTCAGTCCAGCGGCCAGTCCGGCCAGACCACCCACTTTTCACATTCTCCCTTGTGTTTTCGGTAGTGGCCACCTAAATGAGCTCTTCATGATGATGCCCTTTTTTGTAAAATCACTCTGATCTTTCATTTTTCAACCTAGCCTCGCTACCACTGGCAAGAGCCCGAAAAGGGATCCTACAGTACCGAGTGAAAAGCACTTGATGCAGTGCAGGTAGTCGTGTTAGATATCAAGAGATAGGGCGCCGTATCTGATCCTGATCCGTATATTCGGCAACTTGGGGACTCCAAGAACTCCAAGAATCAATGTCAGTACCATAATGAAAAAGGTTAATAACATTAATACACATTAGATTAAAAAAACTAACTTGGTGGTTCGTTTCGCCTCTTACATCCAGACGAACCACTTCGTTTTTTGCCATCCCGAGGCTCATCAGTGGATGAAGGTTGGCAAAAAACAAAAAAAGTTAAACATTCAATTTTAATCAAAAACAAAGAACCAAAGAACGCGAATCAGAACGAGCAAAAAAGCAATAACAAAGAACGCGAATCAGAACGAACAAAAAAGCAATAACATAAAAGAAGACAAGGACAAGGACAGGACAAGCATAATAGGATGTGAGTAACAAAAATAACAATGTATGAGAAAGCCTAAGTTTGATACGCAGTCAAACATCGCAACTCGTTATAGTTAGAGCACGTTACCGTGGACGGTACCAAACTAATGTCAAAAGGGAGGGAAGTAAATAAAAACAACATACCTGTGAAGTAATTAGAGGAAGGCTAACTAGTAAATATCACATTCCATAACTCTATATTAGAAATAAGTAGAAGAAGCTGAAATCCAATAAAGCATGGTAATAGTTGAAAATAGAGAAGGAAAAGTAACAATATTACCAAAATTACAAATGTATGTATTTGAGTAAGTATAAATGTTAGGCATAATTGTAAGTATGTAAGTACATATGTATATATGAATGAAAGTATGCATGTACAAAATGTGTATATTTTTGTATTTAATTTATGCATGTGTGTAAGTAAGTAAGATTGTATGTATGTATGTATGTATGTATGTATGTATGTATGTATGTATGTATGTATGTATGTATTTATGTATGAATGTATGATGTATGTATGTGTGTATATGTATGTGTGTATGTATGTATGTATGCATGTATGTAAGTGTGTATGTATGTACTACTGTGTGAAAATCCTTTCAATCAGTTCTTTAATTTTTATGGGCTTATCACTGATATTGTACTTGTAGCTGATATTCTTGTTATGACAAATACTTTTATTGATGCATGCCATAGTAAAAACTTCGGGGTATCCATTATTCATTAGGGCCCTTTTCATTTCTTTAATCTTAGTAATGAAACTTCCAAATTGAGAACAAGTATTAGTTATACGTAAAGTCTCTGTATATATGACTGAGATTTTATTGAAGAGAGAAATGTTAGTGTAATGGTGTGGAAACCTTATAACTTTGAAATTAAAATCGTCCGTCTTGTTAAATATAGTCATAATTCTGTTGTCTTTGATATCAATTGTTAGGTCCAAATAATTACTATTACGTTCTGATAAATGTGTTTTCTTGAACTCTATATCTCCTTGATATGTTTGTTGCTAATAATTTTCTATAGCCTGATCACTAGTGTTATGTATAACCAACAAGTCATCCATATATCTATATGGAATGAACACCTTGCTACTTTCAAACTTATTTTTAATAGCCAAATCAAATCCCATACTGGAAAGATTAAGTTCGGCCAAAAGAGGATTGGCATTACCACCTTGAGGAACTCCTTTAAGCTGTTTGAATATAGAGTTTCCAAAGACACGAAAACTATTATTCAGCAAATATTCAGTAAGATTAATGCTGTCATGTATACTGCAATATCTATGATTTGGTTTAAACTCTATACCATCTGTATAGGTGACACGATATCCATTTGTGGTAATAAAACTTTTACCTGCATTTTTAAAACAAATTTTCAATAAATTTGAAATGTTCTTGATAATAAGTTTATGTTAAATTAGTAAACATATCAGTAAAATCTGCAGTGTAGATTCTCAAATTTTCGTGATGAATGTTACCAAGTTCTTCACTTATGTTTATATTACTGATGGAGCAATATGGTTTTAAGGTCTTACTACAAGCTTGCACCACATGACAATATTTGATGAAATGTGTTCTAATATAGCTAAGCATAATCCTAAGCTCTAAAGCAATTGGTTTAATACTACTATTGTAAGCTCCAAGCCGAGGCAGGATTATGTGATCAATTACGAGGTCGTTCAACGCTTTTTTTTTTCGAAGAAGCCCGTTTTGGGTAATGATGACAAGTATGTTGTGAGGGGCAAGAGCGATTAGGTATCAATGAATTAATGGCAGAGTTCAGCCTTGGCGGACTACTAGCAAATTCTTTGCCTCATCGGGCAATTCTTAAGGCGAACAGTAGCACTACCGCAGTGGGAATGTCTTTCACGCATCCAGTCATCAGAAGAGATCACACAGTCTGAGTGACTGTTTGCATCGAGGAGCTACTTTCATATCTATGAGGTGCATTACAGCGTTCTTTGTTTTCTCATTATTAGTGATGTGGGAACTTGTTTCATCATTTTCGCCTCCCGAAATATCAGAGGGTCGTCCCTAGATTTATGTGGCCTGACGACTCTCCATGCCTACATACTGTCGCTCATTTGCTAATCTTGGGTGCACCCTTTTTGTATTTGTCATTGACCCTTTGACGACAATGCGTATTTCGACATTGTGCCCTCATGATACTACTACCCCTTTCATTCGTGCTTGGGTGGATAACCACCGGTAGGTGCTGTTTTCCCAGTAGAAAGTTCTTTCACTGCCTTACAGGATTTGGCAATATCTTTCGTATAACAGAAGTATCGAGATCTTGTTTCATCCATTACATATAGTAATAGGTTGGGCTCTCGCCCACCTCAGATGTACAGCAACCACAGTGATATGAATATCATTTATCGTGCAAGCAATAACAGAATAATACAGGTGTCGGATAACTGAGGTGCCGAGCCTCTTCGGACCCGAGGTGGGTCGAGGTCGTCGTCTTCAGCTCCATCGGGGAGCCCGGCCGGTCGTCGCAGATCTTGTCGCCTCCTCTGCCTCCTCCGTTGCCTTTTGTATCTTCGCCGCGTCGCTGCCTCCTTTAATCAGTTCTCATCATCTGCGTCGCGTTAAGCTTACTGTATGTATGAGAAACCTATTGATCATCGTCGAGACCCCGGCTCACACACCTCCCCTTCCCCTATAGCAAGTCCGTCCTCGGACTTGAGTAAAATATGGTAATGGAAGGATGAAAAACTCACTGTTTATGTGTGATAAATGGTGTTGCAATTATGCGAAGAGGTCCGGAAGTGTCAGGTCGTTGACGATGACGTCGTTCTCGCGAGCCCATTGGATGACGCGGTTCCAGTTCGATAACGTCTGAAGAGCGCGCAAGTTCCCCAGGACGAACTCGCCATGACGGCAGCGTGTGATTGCGACGTTGAGGCGTCGCCTATCATTTAAAAATTCTCCTGTCGAGGCGTCTACGTCGGAGCGTGTCGTTAGGATGATAACAATATCCATTTCGCGTCCTTGTACCGTGTCGACTGTGTGCAAGGCGACGCCTAGTCGGCGGGCTTCTGATTGTAGGAGGCGTTGCTGGTCCTTGTAGTAGGTGATGATGGCTATACCTGATGCAGCAATGCCCTTCGCCAATAACGCACAAACAAGATCTACGCAGCATCGAGCCTCCTCCTCGTTGGAGTGCGACTGAGACGTTGAGAGTCGAGACGAACCGCTGACGTTGACCAATACGAAGGGGATGCGCGGGTTGGGAAGAGTAATACGCCTCACCAGAAGTGCGCGGTCCGAGGCCCGTGTTCCACTGACGAGCGTCCGATTGTAGACGAGACGATTTGGGAGAGAATTAAGAGAGGGGTGGGCTCTAAACGTGGTTACTAGTCCTGCGAGTGGAACGTCCCTGTCCAGTAGAATATCCATGACACCCCTTGCTCCAAGTCGTGCCGGCACTGATGATGCAGGGCAGCGAAGATGAGGCGCTAATTGGTGTGCGTCACCTATGTAGATATGCCGAGCCGATGGGAATCGTGAGATCATGGCGGCGAAGGCCGGCTCCGGGATCTGCGAGGCCTCGTCCCCTATGATGATCTTGCAGCTGGCCAGCAACTCGTGGAAAAGGCCGCCTGGGCGCGTCGATTTGAGTAGTGACGACGTTGTGATACAAAGTATGGCGGGGAATCGCACCCGCATCATGAGTCCTACTGCATACTCTGTGGCTTCCGAGTTCTCGTCCTCAGCGATCCTAAATTCTTCGCGTTCCTCATCGGTGAGATTAACTGTGTCGGCACTATTGAAAAGTAGTCGTTCGATAAGTCGTCGTCCATGGGCATATGCTCTAAGACGTTCCTCATCTCTCGGACCGAATGCGTCGGGAAAATTGGTCAGAAGGCCTTGGAGGATGTTATGAAGGTCGACTGTTGTGACTGGTGCTCCTTCTCGTAGGGCGGTGTCCGCGACGAATCGAACGGCAGGCAAGTGTTGGTAGTCAGTTAGCTGAAGAAGTGTGTCAGCGAACTGGGCTACCGCCACATTCGTGGAGGCGGTTGCGATGACCAATATTCCAGGTGTTGCTACGCGGGCAGCTATTACTGCTCCTACGACAGTCTTTCCTGTGCCGTAAGCGGCCTGTATTGCTAGGATCGGACGATGCTCACATCCAAGTTGTACCGCGCGGGCCTGGTCGTCCCGGAAACGAAGTGTAGAAGAACGATAACGGATTGTAGTGACGGATGGGGGACGTGTTGGCGCTGTGGCTTCCATAGATCGGCGTCGAGTGCTACCATAAACCATGTTGAGTATATCGTTGGCCGTCGACGGCGCGTTTATAGGGATGTTCCCAAACAGATTCTCACTTGCGAGGACCTCGAACAACGGTTCTGTTCCGGAAGTTGCTCGACACAAACGGGCGCTCACGTGAACTTGTGCGCTATTGGTGTTGCGGTCGACGGATCCGTAACGTTCGATTGCGCGGTAGACGGCGCGGTGAGTTCTTGGCTCGGAATGGAATGGAACACTGAGTACCTGGCCGGTGAAATTGAGTGAAGTCCGAGCAATTGTGGTCCGTGCCACCATGGATGAGTTGGTGATCCATATGTCGACTGGACGTCCGCGTGACCAGCCGGATTCGGACGTCATCCTGTGCAGTTCGATCTGGAGCCGAAGTGGGAGGGCTGTCATACTCGGAACGAATGCTACGACCTCGTGTGTCTGTCTGTCGTCCATAAGGACTGCCTGAGCCGCTAAGGCGGCACTTGCTGCTGCGAAAAATGTACCCATACGTAGAGGAGCCGTGATTGGGTCGCTTCTGTAGCTTCGAAAATCGTCTAAACGATCTGCTATCCAGTCCAGTTCTTCTTGCGTTGGGCGGTAAACTCGTAAAGGTAGCATAGCCTCCTCGGGATGTGACGGTATGAAGTAGCGGACAGCGTTTACCAGGGCGCGTTGAGCCATCACCGATACCGCTGGAACACAGAAGCGCATAGCGCAGGATACGTTTGTGCGCGCTACACCAAGAAGCAAATTGTCCCGTTCGACATCGTCGAGATCGAAATTGCAGAGTGTCGGAGGTACGCGTACTGCTTCCGGGCATCCTTGAAACGCGACGTGGATGTTGTTGACGTGACCGAACTGTCCTCGTCGATTGACTGCAAGCACGACTCCTAAGAGATGGTGTTCTGCTGTCGACGGCGTAACCCAGGTGTATTCGTGGACGCGGAAGAAGTAGGGGAGACTAACGTCGAAGCGAGATGCTCGAGGTAAACGTGCTTGTCTCAACGTTCGTTCTCTGTCGCGGCTACGGAGAGCGGCGGGAGTGGGACGCAAGGAAAGAACCCAGACCAAGTCCTTGATGGAGATCTGCGATACGTCGAATCCGCGAGTGTTGGAGTGAACGTTGATGGAGTCTTGAGTTAATGGAATGCAGTGGAGCTCGCGATGGTTGGGTCCAGGTATAAAAAAGTCCTTGGCTTCTAAAATAACTCCTTGTCCGTATCCAAGAGCGACGACTTGATATAGGACCGGGTGACGGTCTTCGCCTGAAGGAGGTGCCAATGAGGACGCGGGTGTAACACCTTTGAGGGCTGATGGCATACGCCGAATATCGTCGGTGTCGTCGCGGAAGCTACCGTTGAGTAAGTCGTCGATTAATTCAATCGCATGCTGCCGGAAAGCGACAATATCCTCGAATTGCATTAGTTCCATTACTGGCACTCGGTTCGTCGAAGAAGGTGATCCCACGAAGCGACGAGGAAAGAGTGAGCGGACGAAGCGACTGGCGAAGTAACCATTTCGAGGGATCTGGCGGTAGACGTGAAGAGGGAGAGCCGCTGTCAGTTCGTTCTCTCTTGGCTGAAGTACACGTCGACGGGGTGTCACGTACTGGCCCCACGGATGGAGATCGGCGAATGGGCTTCTATAGTCGTCCGGAGTGTCGACCCAGCGTGGTGGAAAGGCGGGATGAGGTTGAATTCCCTGCTGAAGTGTCTCTGTCGGTCGCACACGTTTGGATGGCGTAGCTCCGAACGAAGAAGAAGCTCGCGGGCTGGGACGTGGTGCTGCCGGTTTGCGGAAGGTGGAAAAGGCGTCCGAGTGGGAGCGTACGCGTGACGAAGACGATGCTGCCGGTGTTGATGAAGAAGATGGTGCGGGTCTGGCCGCTTCCGTCTCCTTCGGCTGTAGTGACAGGCGTTCCAGCTTGGTTTCGTCTGCAAGAAGAGGAAGTGAGGAGGTCAAGAAAGGGTCTTCCGGGTAGCTGAGGCAAGACCTACTAAGCTCAGGAGGTTGTGACGACGAAGCTTGTTGTGTGCCCGTTGTGAGTGCGGATGTCGTGGAAGATGATGCGGTGTCAGAGACTTGGGCACCAGCCCCAGGACCTGTTNTTGCCTTCCTGGAAAAGGGGGTGCTGCCCATAGCGTATGGTCAATATTGAAGTCGAAGAGCAACTCACTGATAGAAGCGTCGTGGCGCCGTTATTCGACAGTGTACTAGAGGTGGCATCGGTCCGAGAAGCGGTGTACTGGACGAAGAAGGGTGGTCACCCGCTCGAGGTGCGGTTGCCGAGTCGTCTTCCATAGGAGTAGGCTCGGTGGACGACGACTGAGCCGATGAGCTTTGGACTTTGTCAGATGAGCTCATAACGCACTTTTCTGCAACATTCTGATCGAGGTATGACTCTGAGGTACGAGAAGGTGCGGATTCCGGCGCGACGAAGAAAACGACATAAATCTACGCGATTCCGACCAATGAAGGAGAGTTGACGTCGACTGTGAATAAGAGGAGGAAATACAGAAATGGAGCTGCTGGCACCGAAGTGAACGGAGGTGGAGAAAAGGAGACGATTATCAGTGAATAGTTAGAAAAATATCAATATGCCATATATAAAGCGTAAAAAAATCAAAGGAGGAAAGAGAGAAAAAAATGCAGGAAGAAATACTCCTGTTTCCTGTAATTCCGAAACTCAGCATGATTGCAGTCGTGTCCTATAACGAGTATTATATCTGTGAGAAGGTTTTGGTACTTGAGTCTGGCGGAGCATGCCTGCTGAGGCTGGATCGGCGTGAGAATATCCTACGACAGCTACTGGGGAGGTGTCAATTGAGGCAAGAGTATTCTGCTCTTTTTCCGGCTGNCACGGTGTAGTGAAAACGGGACCCGTTAAGACAAAGCACTTCTTAATCTGATTCATATGTACCTTCCTAGGAGCGGACTGGGGGGCCGAGATGCTAATGATTGTGACGTGTGGATGGTTGACCTCGATAACACGAAACTGTCTTACCCAAGGATTACACAGCTTGGTGGAAAGTCCGGGTTTGGGCGGGAGGTCCCTCAAGTAAACGCGATCTCCTACTTTAATTGAGGAAGGGGGGAGTCCGTGGCGATCATACTGGCGCTTCATGGCTGCGCTGCGTTTGCGATTATGAGTTACAGCAGATGCCCATGCCGCGTGTAGTGTTGTAACGAGTGGCTCTTCATAAATGCTACCGTCCATGTCGGAGGGGACGTGGCCTTCATCTCGATGTTTGATCAACAGGTCGATGTTGAGAACAGGGTCGCGTCCGAACATAAGGTTGAAGGGGGATTCGTTGGTGCTGCTGTGGATGGAGGTGTTATAAGCGAGTGTGCATGCAGGCAAAAACAAATCCCAGTTGGACTGGTTGGCATCTATATAGGTCCGCAGCATTTCCTGGAAAGTAACGAACATACGCTCGCACGCGCCGTTCCCTTCGTGATGATAGGGGGTTGTGAAATGCCGTTCAATTTGCATCAGTCGGCCAAGCTCCGAAAGGAGGTCCCCTTTAAGATAAGATGCGTTGTCAGAAACGAGTACAGTCATTGCCCCAAACACTAAAATACAGTGGGTGAGAACCGCGTGAGCTACGGTAACTGCGGTGCAGTTGGGTAGGGGCGCCGTTATGACATATTTGCTGAAATGATCGATCAGACATAGGATATATTTGTTGTCTCTGATTGTTTTGTGGTATGGGCCGCTAAGATCTAGATAGACTCTGTCGAAAATGGCCCCAGCGTGAACCGGAAGCAAGGCCTCTCGGGATAGCGGGTGTGGACGTTTGCGCTGGCACGCATCGCATGAACGGACGAAGTTGAACACGTCCTCACGCATGGATGGCCAAAAGAAACGACGTGCGATCTTAGCAAGGGTTTTCTTCCATCCAAAGTGCCCGTTCGCGGTGGGACTATCATGTAAGGCGATGCAAATAGGTTCCCGCAGGCTAGATGGGACAAAAATCACTGGTGACCGACGCGGGCCCCGGGGATCCACATAATACAGGCAGCCGTTCTGTTTAATCACACATTTCTCGATCCAGGGCAGGCAAGCGTCTTTAACCGTTGCTGGGAGGCCGGGTGGAAAAATCCCCGTGTCCAGGAAGACCATTATCGCGTCACAGAGCGGGTCCTGCTTTTGTGCGAGTAGTGCGTCGTATGGGCGTATATATATAGGAGGAACCAGTGCCGGGTGTGGCATACGTGAAGAAGGGGCTGGAGTCGCCCGCTGCAGAAGGCAACGTGGAAACTCTACTATGTCGTCGCAGTCGGGAGAACCTTCTGTGAATGAATTAGAGAGATCCGGAGAGCGGCTCAGATGATCAGCTATTACGTTTGATGACCCTTTGTGATATTCAATGGTTATGTCGAGACTTTGTAACTCCACAACCCATCGGGCCAAATTGTCGTGGGGCTTACGATGACGAAGCAGGAAGGTAAGGGGCTGATGGTCGCATAGGACTCTAGTGTGGTTTCCGTAAATGGTTGATCGGAAGAACCGCAGAGCACTGATCATAGCGAAAAGCTCAATATGTGTTGGACTCCATTTTTGTTGTGAGGGGGCTAAGGTTTTACTGTAGTAGCCAATCGCTACGGGTGGTGGAGATGGGTCTTGCACCTGTAACAGAGCCGCTCCTACGGCGATCTTACTACCATCGGTGTGTAGGAGGAACTCTTTATCTTGAGGAAACGCAAGGCAGGGGCGGGTGACCAGGACCTCTTTCAGCTGGGCAAAGGCAACGGCCTGTGCCTCACCCCACTGAAAGGGAACCTTGTCTTTGCATAGCGCATATAGGGGTGCTGCTATGTGCGCAAAGTTCTTGACGAATTTCCGGAAGAAATTGGCCATTCCAAGGAACCCCTTGACTGCTTTCGTGGAGGTAGGGGCGCATATCTCTGATGGCTTGGATGTTCCGTTCGGCGGGGGTATACGAGGTGCCCGAAATTTCGTGTCCAAGGAACGTGTTAGAGGACTGGGCGATGCTGGTGAGTTTCTTACCGGAGACCTTGATGTTGAATATACGAAACCGTTCAAAGATCTTACCGAGTGACGCCAGATGCTTGTCGAAATCGTCGTCAAAAACGATAATGTCATCGAGGTACGCTAAACAGTTGTCGTCCAACCCTGCTAAAATCCGGGCCCTGCAAAAATACGCTCCGGCGTTGCGGAGACCGAAAGGTAAGTAAACGAATTGGTAGATCCCGCGGTGGGTCGCCCATCCGCACTTGGCTTGACTTTCCGGGGACAACATCAGCTGCATATATCCCGATGCTAAATCGAAGGTGGTGTAGTATCTCTTCCCCGCTACTCGCTGAAGAAGGTCATCGATCCGCGGAAGAGGGTAACGATCCGGGATCGTGATGTCGTTCAGGGGGCGGAAGTCAAGGCAAACCCTCAGGGAACCGTCCTTCTTCTTAACTAGGACCGTGTTGTGAAGCCACGGAGTGTCGCTCTCGACTATCCTTCCTGATGCGAGGAGCTTGTTGATATGATCATCAAGCTCTTTCTGGTATCGTGCGGGTATGCTAGTCGGGCGGTATCTGGATGGTGGAGTCTCTGAGGTGGTTCGTATGGAAATGCGGGTATGGGTGTACGATCCTAAGTCATAGGATGACTGAGAAACGCGATCGCGAAACTCATGAAAAAGATCGATAAGATGTTGGCGTTGATCGGTGGTGACATTGGCTCTGGAAAAGTCGATGGACGATGANGTAAGTTCTGGCGCTTGTTCCAGGACATGTGATGTATTGCAAATCGTAGTAGCCGTGCTAAAAATGCTGATAAAGATCCACGATGGATCCATTGGGTAATTCCACAACCGGATGCGCCGTGGTGAGATGTTGGTCCTTATAAATGACCTTCGGTGTGTCGGTTGGGTTGCTGAGGAACAGCTTCGGAGAAGCGGCTCGAGATACGGCTGGGGCGACCATAACGTGGTCCTCGGTCAGGAGCGAACCCTCTGTGAGGAGTGCTATGTCCTTAGCCAAGTGATCTGCACTGGAAACATAACATGAGACCATGACTTCTGATGCGGAGGGAGCACGACGGTGGACGAGGCGTGAAGCGACATTGGTGAGGCGTCTGGGGTTCTGAACTCGTGAACGCGCGGCGATTGCGAGGTAAGGATGGGTAAGACGTCACTGCCAACACGAAGTGTGCATTGTCTGTAATCGAGTGCCCAGGAGGGTAGTCGCCTTAGCAAATCGTTACCTAGAATGATGTTATAGGCGTCAGCTGCTCTCGGTGTGCAGTCGGTCTCCGTGAAGTGCACTAGGTGATCCAGTGACTGATGTCCCAATTGGAAGGTGATGGTAGCAGCCCCAACGAACCGAACGGGGATCCCTGCCATTCCCACGGCCGCTGGTGTCCGACACGGTTCCAATACGAAGATACCAAGTAAAGGCAATAGGGACTGACTGGCGACGGTTACCCCGGCGCCGGTGTCTACCAAAGCTAGCATATTGACCCCGTTGGCCCGGACCGGCACTTGCGCCACAAAGTATGATTGCGTAGCATCCAGAGAAAGGGCCGCGACGGTTACCTCAGCTGTGGATACTACATCTTCAAGTTCAATTTGAGAGATGGTAAGATTTGGTGGAAGGCGGTGTCGGGGCATAGTTATGGGTAAGGTTACTCTGTGTAGACCCGGGGATTCCGATGAGGCCAATCGGGGTGTGAAGCCGGGTGCCGCCGGAAATTGCCGCCCATGTAACCAAACGGGTGAATGGAGTCTGATATAAAATAATATAATTTCTTAACTAGGGAGAGGGTGACAAGCCCGCAACAGCTGGTAACCCACAAATCGAAAAAGGAAAAGGAGAAAGGAAAGACAGAAAAAAGGGAAGCAGCCGGTACGGTTGATGACGTTGCTTGTCCTGCCTGTCCCAACCCGGATGTGTCCGTGTGAGTGAAGTGATCGAGAAGTCGGCGATGGTCCCGTGCTATCCACCACTCTCGTAGCTGATGTTCATTGGTGACTTCACTGAAATTGGTCAAAATAAGGTTATGAAAGATTGTAAGAGGAGGTGCTAGTGGTACTGCAGCTAAGTGAGATAGTGACGGGATCGGTATAATGTCACGCGAGGGTGTAGTGGACCATGTTCCTTTGGTGGGGGCAAAGTTACGTAGCCCCGTGGGAGAAACGAAAACAAACGGGGAAACATTTTTGCAGTCAACGGTCGAAGCTTGTTTGAGGAGAACCCCGGTGACGGGATCCAGGAAGGTTTGCATTGTCATTCCACTGGGGAGACTTAGCTCGGCCCGTGGGTAGTTATAACAGGTGGTGTTAAAGGGAAGAAGACGTACTGAAGAAGGGGGAAGAGCTACACAGCGGCGGACTTCGACATAACCTCCGCCTAGATGAGTTGCCGATATATCCTGACGATTCAAGAGAGCTCGCATAGTGGGAGTCGGAGAGGTCGCCAACGCAGCGTGAAGCGAGACCGTCATGATATTCGTGCGGTCGCATAAAGTGCGCAAGGCGTTACGGAAGAGGACGCTCACGGAAGAAAGTGTCGCACCCTCTACCGCGAGAAGTTGGGCTGCCAATTGTTTAGATGTTACGAGGCCCACCGAATCCGAAACCTGGCGTCTTTTCCGTTGGGAGATCCAGACAGCATACCCTTGATCGGTAATTATAAGTTGCTTCAAGCAATCAGTCGCTCTTGGGGAACGGTCGTTCCATGAGAGGGCAAATTCCTTGTCGTTACTCATCCATATGGCACCCATCATGTGGCCGGACATGCGGGCTACCATGGTGTAAGACCACTCTCTGCCACCATCAGGTGTCCAGACCAGGATCGAGCCATCGGACAGCGTACACGTACCGTCCAAGTAGGAACACGCCCCCATGTCACCCATGGGAGACTGTGGGGATCGGTCGGAGTGCCTGGCGTTCACCGTTGTGTTAAAAAAGTAACAGTTGGTAACCTCGGAGTAATGGTTTACACAGCATCCGAACGGAGCCGATGGAAAGTCAAATTCGAGGATATTCTGAGTGCGCCACAACCCCGAGGATTCTACCAGTTCACCGTGAGAACAACGATGGCGCAAGGCCATCTGGCGGCACTCCTCAACTGGTACGGGTAACATGGTCTCGACGTGATGTTCCCGGTGCATACTGAAAAAGGAAGTGGAGTAGGAGACGGAATGACGGACGATTTTACAGAAGAAAGCCGAAGAGGAATATAATTGAGTATTAGGATGATAGACATGAAGAACGACTCGTTCGAGAGGTTCAGAGATGTTGGGCAACAGTCCTGAACAATTGATAGAATTTGGTAAAAAATAGAAGGTGGAAGGGTTGTCGGACGGGCAGAGCCATGCTTGGAACGCTTCAGTAGATGAAGTAAGTGCGGTGAGAGATAGCACCATGCAAAACAGAAGGCGAACGTCGGGGAGGTGTGCGGAAGTGGTCGGAGGGCCTGATGGAGCGGGATGTTCCATGGACACCTTCGAGAGCTCGTCGTTTCTACGTAAAAGTGCGGCAATACGTGCCTGAGACTGTCTCAACTGTGCCTGTGAATCTCTGAGGGACGTGGATAGAGCGGCGATGTCTGCGTTTGGGTCCGATGCTAGTGCGAGCGGGAGAGCGTTGGCGCGTGGAATACGACCTCTGTCGGTAGGGGAAAATGTTCCCCGGGGTGCCGAGGGTCTGGAGACCGGGGGAGCGTAGCGCCGTGGGGACGGGCACGCTGATGCAAAATATCCGAAACCACTACAGTTGTAACATCGAACTTGGTTTGCTGGACTCGATGTTCGCTGGGGCGGAGGGTTTGAGGCTGGAACTCGAGGTCTAAAAGCAGAGCGTGTGGGACCGCTTGGACGAGCTGGGCCACGACCCGGTACTAGGCGATTAATGGCCGGGACGACTGCCGAAATTGGCGCAGTGGGGTGCAAAAGACGCTCCGCTGTCGCCTCGCTGAGGAGTTGCTCCACCGTCTGCGCTTTGTTCACGGCTTGCTCGAACGACGTCGGCCCATCCAGTTTCACGAAATACCGTACATCCCCACGTAGGCGGGAGACAAATTCCTCCAAGACCCGGTCCTTCTGAGTAGCTGGGTCCTGGCCGGAAGTGGCGGCGCGGACCAAGTTCAGTACTCGGTTAGCGAACGATGTGCACGACTCTCCCACTTCCTGACGGCACGCCGCCAACTGCTGACGTGCTACATATCGTTGATGGGGACTTTCAAAAAACGCGAGCAAGTGCGAAACTATGGCTGGGTAGTTCTTTTTCGCCACCTCATCTAGCTCCTATACTTTTTCCCGAGCAACGCCGTCCAGATGCCCTATGAGGAAATTTGCGCGCTGCTCGTCCGAACGGGGGGCTGGTCGCATACGCATCACGTCCTCAAGTCAACGGAGCCATATTGAGAATTGCATCCCGTTCTCACTGACCCCAGAGAAGGAGGTGACCCGTGGAGTCGGAGCATCCGAATGGAACATCGCGATGGTCGGCATATTGTCAAGACGTTTCCCTACCGCTGCGAAAGACTCCTTAAGCTTGTCTTGGAGGGAGGCATTGCTTTCATTGATCTTGCTAGTGAGCAATGCAGTCGTAGCACAGGTGGATGTGGTGGCATCGCGCAGCGCCTTGGCGTCCCGTCCATGAAGTAGGGCGTCGTCGGAGACGTCATCGACGATGGAAAAGGGTAACTCCTTGGTCAAGTCCAAAGACTCAGCCTTGGTGTCAGAGGGTTGGGCAAAAGCCTCGTCAGGGGGAATAGAGCCTGACTTAACTTGCCTGCGAGTGATCGGCATGAAGACACAACTATACTGGATACCAGAAGGGGGGTATGGTCAAATCTTATAGGAAGAAGGAGAGGCGGGGCTCCCGAAGAGATAAGATTAAGCTGTGGGACTGTCCCGTGATGTTTTGATCTATTCCGAGATGAATGTCATGAGAACCTGTGAGCCTGCGTTCCCCGCATAGCCGGCGGCAGATTTCCAGACGGGATCTCGACGTCAGGGTGGGAAGGAAAACATCCTCTCGCCCCGCTGGGAACCAAGTCATGGAATCCTATTTTGTTGTGGGAAGAAATGTTGTTAGCGAGAAATTCCAACCGTGCGATGGCGTGGGTGTGGAACAGGGAGAAATCCCTAGAAGACCGCGAGGGAATGAAAACTCTCTGCGCGATTCACATTTGCCGACTGTTCGGTTAATCGATCGCAAGAAAGGAGAAAAAAAAGGTTTTGTCGTAAGAAATAAAGGAAAAAATCGCAAGTGGGAAAAGAGGTCTATGCTACTAAAATTGTAGACTTGATCTTAGTGATAAGGCAACCGTGTAGTCTCCAGAAGTAAAGAAAAAAACTTATTTATTCGCGTCGGCGCTTCCGCCGGTCCCTCACGACCCCTTGACTTTTGAGCTGACTGTTCGATTGCATGATCAAGAAGCTGACGGGAGCATGATGAGAATGTCATCGAACGACTACATGAGTTGGTGGTGTGTGCAGAATCAAGAGAGTGGTGGGGAGCATGCGCGGAGATGCTTCGTGAGATATGAGTGAAGCTGCCTGGCGGAGAGAGATCGAACCGTTGAGGAAAGTAAATAATCGAAGAAGGAAACTTCAAATTGTAGTTAAATCGACAAAAGAAGGATAGCAAGAAATAAGGAAATTTGATAATAACGGTAATAACGAGGAAAAGAGTAAAAGGACAAAGTATTGAAGAGAAAAAACACTTAACAGCGATCTCGCTGCTATAAGAACTGACTCATATGGCAATCAAACTGCGTGCACGATGAAAATGTACTGAAACCCACGATTACTTGCTTGAAGCTATAAGGACATTGTCCTTGCGCGCATACTCAATTATACAAAAGCGGTCTATCCCTTAGTCATACTTTGCAACAGTTCTGCTGATAACACGAAACATCAAAATGACAAACTAAACCTCAAAGTTGTCCGGACCGTGATTATGAACTAAACGAGCACTGAGAAAATGAAAACCGCTATCAATACTACTTCTATTAAGTGTCTAATGGCTGACCATAAGGTCGTCACCGAAGGTACAGCCATATGTGTCGTGTGCAGGAGAAGCTACCAAGAGACGAAGAAGTGCCTAAGGAAAGGAAGGAGAAGAGGAAAGAAGGAATACATGCCGGCGATAAAAGAAAGATGCGATGAAAGGACTGTCCGTGGCCATCGGATAGTCCAGGCGAAGAAGAAAGAAAAAGGAAAAAAAGAAAACTCGTGCGAAAGCCGAAGACTGACCTGACCCACTGAGTGCAATCGCACTCGCTGCTACCAGTAATAGGTTGGGCTCTCGCCCACCTCAGATGTACAGCAACCACAGTGATATGAATATCATTTATCGTGCAAGCAATAACAGAATAATACAGGTGTCGGATAACTGAGGTGCCGAGCCTCTTCGGACCCGAGGCGAGAGGTGGGTCGAGGTCGTCGTCTTCAGCTCCATCGGGGAGCCCGGCCGGTCGTCGCAGATCTTGTCGCCTCCTCTGCCTCCTCCGTTGCCTTTTGTATCTTCGCCGCGTCGCTGCCTCCTGTAATCAGTTCTCATCATCTGCGTCGCGTTAAGCTTACTGTATGTATGAGAAACCTATTGATCATCGTCGGGACCCCGGCTCACACAATATGATTGGAACTGACAAGGAAAGGATCGAGGTAGCACCAAGTCGAGGTTGTACTATTTGAAATGACCAGTCGGATCGCTAGGCTAACGCAGTGCTCTCCTCCTTTCCATGTAAAGTTGACCTACTGCACACATCCTCCCAAATGTGGACGCTTCGGTGCTGGAGAACAGGAGTTATAAATACTGGTCAAACCCACACGCTAGTGAGCGCCTTTCCCGTCATGAGCGGAATCTTACTCAACTCATGTGTGTCATCTCTCTTTTTAACCTTGAAAGTTTTCACGGACGCCTCTCTCCCTTTAGGGAAAGTCTAGTCACCTGCCAACAGTGTTTCCATTCTGGCGCCTGTACTCCCACCGAATTTGAACGCTCAAGGTCCACGGGAAGTGATGTTATGAGTTTCCAGTCAAATCCACCGACACAGGCGCCATTACATACACACAGGACTGTCATCACCCTTTCCCTTTTCTTCTCGAAAAGAAAGTGGTGAGTAGCACCTCCATATCAAGTAGTACAAACCGAGAGTGGTCATTATCGGTTGCCATTATCAATCGTTGCGTTTACAGCCATATTCCCTCAAAGTCTATTCAACGTCCGCGGAGTTGGAACATTGCACCGCTCACGGGAACAAAGTGGCCACTGATCGGTCATTTACACAGCAGACAGGTATAGCAAATCGGTTTATCGGTCACCATCCCTACTGCGTAAATCCTACCCCAAGAACACCCTAGAAGGAGTGAAGCTGTGAATTGACTGTGCATAATGTGGAAAGCTTCTGAACAGGATTGCCAGCTTCGCACTCAGCACTCTCCACGTAGTCCAGTTCTGCCGCATCTTCCCCTTTTGAATTTGAACGCCCTAATCCGAAGGAACGATATTCGTGCATGCTGAGCCCCCAGTAGGCGGAATCTACACCTGGCTCCTGCATCCTCATGCCGCGTGTATCCCTTCAAAGTCTGAGCTCCAAAACGATTTTCGTGTACACCTGTGCATGGGCGATCTGGGTTCAACTTGGCAATTTTTGCGTGCGCAGCTCCTCCTTCGACAAGAGTCTAGTTTGTCACCTACTCTCAGAGTTCCCATCCTGCCGCCCGTACTCCCAACAAATTCAAACGCTTCAGGTGCATGGGAACAGGAATAATATAGTTCCGTTGAAACCACTCTTAGCGCACGCCACACCCTCCGTGGGCGGATCTTTGCTCAGATAATGTGTTCTTGTGCAGCTCTACTCATTCCCCCTTGTTTCAATTTGGATAACCTGTTTCACCAGCACAAACATTTGTGGTTAGATATAAACCAGTTGGGCTACGCACGCTAACGCGTGCATTATATGTCGACGACCGCTTATTTACGATGGAGTTATTCAGCAGAATGTGTGATTATCAGAATAAGATAGAATTATTAGTGGTTGATCATAGCTCCGTCCACCTCAGTGCAGACCCTTCCCACTACAGGGTGTCCCAAAATTATTGGCGCCGATTTATAACATTATATTTCAAACTTCTCAGCTGCGAAAGACGATGGAATCTCTATGAACGTAAGCCAACACTATGTGCTACAACATGCTACAGTCTCTTTTGAAAATATCCCCCATGAGCGCGGATAGAAGTCGAAGTTTGCTCTCGACTTGATCACATGTGGCACGCAGGTATCCTCCTCCATTTCATCCCAGCCATTCTTCAGCCTTTGCATTCTAGGACTCCAAACTGAGACTGCAAACTCGACAGGTCCTCTTCTAACCAGGGACCGGTCGTGGCGTCAAGTGAGTCAAGTTCTGGGAAATAGGATGACCATCCCTTTTCACCAATGAAGTCGGGCAGCTGTCGTCGACACCACCCGCGGGCAAGCGTGGCTCTGTGGGCTGGAGAAGCGTCCTGCTGGAAGGACTATGAGATGTTTCAGGAAACGTAGTCGGATCAATGTTTCATTTATTTCCATCAGTACGCCGTTTGAGTATTGGTCTCGGTCAATTTTCATGCCTGCACCGAAGAAACCATGAGCGGCTTACCCTTGCCAGTGATTTCCTCGGAAAACATCATTTTACTATTCTGATAGCAAACTTTTTGTGAGATATTACACGCTAGGCGTTTCTTTCCAGGACGCGAACGTTTTGGTTGTTGGGAAATGGCTTGATCGTTAAAAATTTTTAGACCAGAGAAAACGACGAAGGGTTGCGTGTCATCGCTTTCGACTTTCTGCATTTTTGGCCCGGCAGTATCTGTTAAGATCGGAATTGAAGCGAAATTTCTGCATACTATAGGAACGGCAGTAAAGCTCTTGCATGACATTCTTCCATCGCGATAACTCCTGTAAGCCGTGCCCGTCGAATTCCTTTTGATGGGTCACCCAGAATCCCGACCGATTTACGACGGACCACTTTAATAGTCTTGTCTTCAGACACATTCTACCTTTCTACCTTTCCTGGTATGTTTCTGATTCAAGCTTTTTTTCTGTATCGCTTAATAGCCTCCTATACGGTTATTACAAAAATCCCAAGGAATTTCATAATGCCCTTCCACCTCTCGCGTGTCAATGATTGCAAGTAGCATTGAATGAGCCTCCTCTATCTGAAAGATATTGGGAGTTTCACATCAGTAGCCATGCATATTGCAAGTATACCTTCTTATGCAACTAATTAATAACAGGTTATGTCAATTTGATATATTATTCCTACCTTAAAAATTTCTGAATTTTACCGCCAATAATTTTGGGAAACCCTTTATAAACACCTGACCACTCTTCTCTTAACTCCTGTTTTCTCCTCATTCTAGAAAGTTTTTGAAGAAATGGGTTTTTGCTCCTAGCCCCGCTTTAGTGTGCCAGCTGCGCCCACCTCGAGGACTTAACCACATTTGCTCCAATACCTCTAACCACTTTTTTCCCGTGCCTAGAACAGTTTTGAGCAGGGTTATAAACTGTTGATCTGGCCCCGCCCACTTTGTAGGTTTGACTACATTTGTTCCATTGCCTCTAACCACTTTTCCGCATTCTAGACCGTTTCTGAACAGAGTTATGAAATTGTATTATAAAGTGAAAGTGTGAAAGTTTGGTCATAATCGCTTTGTTGAGGTCGGGTGAGATTTTCATTTTTGGAATCTGTTTCTCTACTTGAATGAGCAGCGGAGGATGGGGACCTTCATGTGTCCTGGTCACTTTGAATAACTGTCCACAAATTACATTACGTGTGAGCTGTGGGAATGTTGTTGGTTGATAGGTTATGTGAGATCAAGGTGCTCCGAGTAGAAGAAGTTTAGGGGATAGCATTTGACTATGATCAACTTTCTATTAGTCTTAGCATAAGCATTTGGCCTGAACAATCACAAATTTTATTGAGCTGAACTTTTGGCCTCTTCCCTTTCTTCAAGAGCCTGACAGTCGAAATCAACTGATATCAAACAAACGTCATTTACAGGGCACAATAAAGGGCCAGAGATTGTATCATGTGAATGCCACAACTCCCGCTAAGTTGGCTATGAAATCTAATTGCCGGGCAACAGTGTTCGCCTTGGAGCTACTCTGGTGAAGAAACAATCATCTGATCTTCTCAGCATTAATTATTCCGCTGCTGCTCCTTGTTACTAATATTGTTCTGACAAGGGAAGGATACTTGGTCGCAGTGGTCATTCAATATGAGATGTTTACCCCCGTAGGTGGTTCCGAACGCTGGTTTCAAATCTGTGTTCCAAATCTGCGAAACGATTCTGGGAACAAAGTTACGGGAGCGGTGCCTCCCCTGTGTTATAGCACTGTGCCGAACGGGTCACCCCGTCGAGCAAACACACTACTGTGCAGTGGGGCGTAGTGGCTAGGGCAGTGAGATGGTAGACATGGCATCAAGGTTCGAATTCTTGATGCATGCACTCGTTTTGCATTTTCCACGAAATGCGTCCTAAACGCTTGCAAAACGTTTTTGGGCTCAATGTTGGGCACCAGAGGGATCCTTCACATATTAGGACTCTGGGGAATGGTGATCCAATAAAATTTTTTTACCACTGTTGACCGAATACACACGCCTCTCTACCCCTGACAATCAAGTTGGTGTTTCGAAATCTTCGGCAGCCCCTGCACTTACGGTAGACGGCGGTCGAATGACTCATCCGACCACCTCCCTCTTTGGGAGGGATACGGTGCACACATTCTAGGGATACTGTCCGCGCTTCCGAAGCAGTGATACAAATTAACTGGCATTGTTGAAGAGACACCGTAAGTTGTCAATAATAGACTTAATCGGAAGCTCATGCCCTTTTAATTTTCGTGGACGGCACTCTGTCGTGATGATACAAAACGTGTTATTCATGTCCGAGGAGGTGCGGCCTGTTAACACTCCAGCTACAGAAGGGAATGGATTCTTCTACTAGCGCCATAAAGTAGGAGCTCATGGGCCAGAACACAAACTTGAAGGCTACGTTTCACTGCGGAACCTCTATATCCCCACGAACGTAGGAGGTTTCATTCGCGACGTTACGGGTCCATCGTCGCTGTCCTCATCAGGCGACCGCAGGGGATCATTGTGATCGCCTTTTACCCCGACTACCACGCAAAGGGGAACGGGCTTGTTTTCATCGATAAGTAGGGTTCGATAGCTCTTTATTCCTAGATGGTGCCCACGATATGCTGCAAGAACGAAACTCCTACATAAAGTATGATGACACCACATTCGTTCAGAAGATTCGCTGGTGACGTGTTGGAGAGCATTTTATCCTGTGAATCATTTGGAACCCTTCTTCTTGATGCCTCTTGAGCTCATTTTAAGCGAATATTTAGAATTTGTTTCTTGCTCAAACAGAGCTCCACCTCATTCGGCTGGTGAAGGGCAAAAAAAACTTCCCTGGTAATACCTTTACAGTGTTCCTAAATTGTGAGCGAGCCTTGTGGATGCCCAACATTGATCCCAAAAACGTTTTGCAAGCGTTTAGAACGCATTTCATGGAAAAGCAAAACGAGCACATGCATGGAGAATTCGAACTTTGATGCCATGTCTACCAGCCCACTAAACTAGCCGCTACGCCACCACTGCACAGAGTGTGTTTGCTCGACGGGGTGATCCGTTCGGCGCAGTGCTACGTAGGTTGCCTTTTATATTTCGGGATTTGAGAACAGGAACGAATACTATTTATTTAAAATCGCTTGACTGCCTTTCAAAATTCTCCTCATTACGATCTGTACACTTTTGCATGGGCTCGAACCAATTTCCGAAGCACTTTCGCCATTCTGATGTAGGTAACTCTAATACATGGATTCTTAGCGCATCAACGGCTTCTTCAGGCGTCGAAAAACGTTCAGCTCTCATTTTATTTTTCATGTACGGGATGAGAAGAAGTCACCCGGGGACTACTTGGCTGATGTCCTGTCAAATCGTTGTTTTAAGTGCCCAAAAATTCAGTTGTTTGAGCCGATGTGTGGGAGCTCGCATTGTCGGGTGAAGAGTGATCCGTCTTCAGCAGTTGGTTTTCCTGTTTTTTTGGAAGGCATCTGGCAAACAAATGGTTGTATTCCACTCGGAATTGACAGTTCTGCTTGTCCTAGTGGTACTGTTGCGAAATGTCCAGTTTTTCCAAAAAAAAACAGAAGATCAATTGCTTGGAAGTGCTTGAGCGCGGACAGCTTTTGTTGGATTTGGCTCATCTTGAAATACCCATACGGTCGGCTGCTGTTTCCTTTCAGGCTCATACGCATGAAGCATGGTCCATCACCTGTCTCGATGTCATAGACGTGTTTCGAAGCACCGCAATCGTATTTTTCGAGCCCTTCTTTCGGCCAATAGGCACGAGTCCCTTTTTAGGGGACTGACAGATTTTTCAAAAACAGTTTTTTTACATTCGAATGTTCATGCGAAATTGAATGTAAACTAGTCCCACTAATACCTACGGTTGCCTCAATCTCACGATAGGTCACATGACGATCTTGCATTATTAGTTTGTGCAAAGCATGAACCGTTCCCGGAACGACAACTGATTCCGGACGACCCACGAAATTCGTTTTCGAGTGAACTACGACCTCGGGTGAACTCACTGTACCATCGATAAACACTGGACCTGGATGTAGCTTCATCCCCGAAAATTGAACTACGTTCATCCAAGCATTGCTGTTGAGTTAGTCCACGTCGAAAGTTGTAGAAAGTAATCGCGCGAAAATGCTCACGGTTCAGCTCCATAGCTTGGCCGAAGCAAAATCTTATAACTTAGTGTAAACGATACAGATCGCGCTCAAATTTTGCAACGAAGCCTCAAAATAGTCAAACTTTACGATAGTGGTACACTTGCTAGATTGCTTCACCAGTTTTTCCAAATCCCGAAATATAAAAGGCAACCCTCGTATAACACAGGGGAGGCATCGGTCCCGTAACTTTGTTCCCAGAATCGTTTCGCAGATTTGGAACGCAGATTCGAAATCAGCGTTCAAAACCGCCTACGGGGGTATACATATTATATTGAATGGCCACTGCGACCAAGTATCCTTCCCTTGTGAGTACCCATTCTGTTCAAGTGGCAGTTAATAAGAGAGAAGCCACCTACGACAGAATCATCAGCCCGTTGGAAAACAATTTTGAACATATTTGGCTCACTGTAGTTAGCTATACGCAATGATACTAAACACTTCCTTCTTGTCCAACCCCAAATTTTAGTACTTTTATGGAAGCCTTATATCTCCCTCTGATATCTAGGGCACTGCTCTAAGTAGAATTAACGAACGTGCACCTTCAATAAGTTAGCACTTTCTTTGCCCTTCTTTCCGAAGATATGAGCAGAACAATCCGAGTGACTGCCTGTGACCTGCAAGGAGAAGTCACGGTTGTGGAATTAGCATTAGGAAATCTTAGCCGACAGCCCAGGTTGCATTTTGAGCCCTTCCAATAGATGAGGTGACTGCATGAGAGTAAATGGACCGCTTACCGAGTTCGATGGCAGGCCTACGATGCTGGGTATATAAAAGAACAGAGTGCCCCTCGTATGCGAATTAGGGAAAATTTGAAGGTGCTAAGAGAATTTTAAACTCAAACACTTCTAGGAATGCATCGGTTCCAGTGTCATGATGTTAACAAGTCTACTATTTTAGTAACCATCTTGGTTCTTGGATCAGAGACCACCACGTGGAAAACACGCGAGGCGTTTCAAATTGTCGCCAGAGACACATAAATTGAAAGGATGGAAGAGCGTGTGTGACTATGACCCGTGGTCTCTCCCTTCTACGATCTCAGAAGACTTTCAAGTCTGTTGAGGTCATAATATAGATATGTTTCCTTTTTCTACGTAGAGATTCATTCTAGGGTAGTCGATCTAGCCTCTTGGCGAATAAGGTGCGCTGCGATCCCATCACTAAAATAATGGTGTCATATCGCGCACGAGGCTTGCGACCAATTGCAATTGAGATATTGTTTCCTACGGGTCTTGAAATCGAAAGATCCCACTGACCGTATTCGTAGATCGAATGCGGAAATCTAGTTCCACCATGACAACGCACGACCTCAAACCGAAAATGGGAGCCAAGCCGAGCTGGAGAAGTACGGAGACTGATTGTCGCCCAGCCCCCCTACAGCGCTGATCTTGCTCCTTCCCACTACTGGCTGCTCAGCCACTTGCAGCGCTCTCTGGACGGGAAAAGTTTGTAACAGAAGATGATGTCAGAAAGGTACTGGATGACTTCTTCAAGTCCAGCCCCCGTCCTTTGGGGTGGAAGGAATCGGTTATGGTGCGTATCTCTAATCTTCAGGTTGGTCAGATATTGAAATAATCATTAGAAAAAGTCGGGGGAAAACTTACGCGTTAACCTAATATAACGCGCTAATCTGTTTGTGTCTGTGTGTCTGGATGAGTGTAAGTGTATGTCCGAGTAGAAATTCATAGCTCCTGTTCCCGCGGACCTTGGAAATTCAAATTTGGCAGGAATATAGGAGACAGGACAGGATGGTGGGTGGCAGGACCAGTCTCCGCTCACAATAGTCGTGTTTGCGCAAAATAAATTTTTGAGCGAAAAATCATAACTCCTGTCTCGGTTAACTTAGAGCGTTCAAATTCAACAATTACCGGAGGATGGGAACATTTATGGTGGGTGGTAGGGCCGGACTCCGCTCCCAGAGGTGGGGTTTCCGCGAAATGAATGTCTGATGGAAGTTCCACAACTCCCGACCCATGGACTTGGAGAGCAAAATCAATAGCAGTAGAGGAGGCACTATAGAAGAGGCCTTAGAGAACAAGATCCACTCACCAATTAAATCCTAGCGCATTTGTTATTCACGATCTTGTTTTGACTCTGTTATATGTTTTATTCGAGAAGGCTAAGTGCAGTGACAAAGGAGATCGAATTTGGTTCACATCTGGTTATTAAATTACAACCGATACTCAACAAAATTTGCGATTCAATGAAAGATCACGGTTTCTCTTTGCTTCGATATCATTCTTGGCAAAACCTATCCGACCGCTGATAATCTTAGTGATATATCCGTAGAGAAAGGAAGCTTCATTGAAAAGAAGTTTGATAGTGGTATTATTATGACTCGACAACATTTGTTGTTATTATGCCTCGACAACATTGTGAGTACTATTCAAGGCTTTGGATGCCTACCACTTGAACCTTCAATGGGTTATTATTTTTAAGATGAACTGCGGCAGACTGAGACTTCCATTCAAAGGCATAGGCATCGGCACATTTTGAATTTTGTTTGCATGTCTTATTACTCCCTTATGGAATTTCATGTTTCGAAAAGTATCATTTGCTTCAAAAAAGGATCGAGCTCTTTGCCGATTATCACGACTCCTTATAAAAAGGAGGAAAGCCGGCGTCAGCCAGGCGACCCGACTGGTATTCTATATTATCCCAAACCTGCACTAAAAAGATGCCCGACGAATGCGTGAGTTCGCATCGCTCTAACGGGGTGGATCAACAACCCAGGACTTTATTACTTTTACTGCCTATCCTCAGTATTAGGTTATATCTACATAATTTGGTTAGCTACTAAAGCAGATCCAGGTGGTGGAAGTTCGTCGTCAGTTTGGATTGCACCATGCGTTGTTTTCATCATGGGGATTTAAAGCTTCATCTTCAAAGTTTTGTAATAAAGGATTTTTACTACATATGATCCACGAAGGGCGGAGGTGGTGTAGTGGCAAGTGGCGCACTATATCACACGCACGGTCAGGGGTTCGAATCCCGGATCGATGCCCGCCTAAGCCAACCAAGCCTTCCATCCCTCCGGGGTCGGTGAATTGGTACCAGACTCGTCTGGGAGGATAAAAGCACTGACTTGTACATCGGCTGGCCACCGCAAGTCATTGTATAGGCCACATACGCACTCATTACGCCACTACGATTCTGAATGGAAGTCGAGTGCGGGGGCGCATCCCTCAGACGGGATTGATTAACGCCAAAAACTTTATCCTTTTTNAGGTGGTGTAGTGGCAAGTGGCGCACTATATCACACGCACGGTCAGGGGTTCGAATCCCGGATCGATGCCCGCCTAGGCCAACCAAGCCTTCCATCCCTCCGGGGTCGGTGAATTGGTACCAGACTCGTCTGGGAGGATAAAAGCACTGACTTGTACATCGGCTGGCCACCGCAAGTCATTGTATAGGCCACATACGCACTCATTACGCCACTACGATTCTGAATGGAAGTCGAGTGCGGGGGCGCATCCCTCAGACGGGATTGATTAACGCCAAAAACTTTATCCTTTTTTTACTTTTATGATCCACGAATGTCCGTTTATGTGTTTGTTTGCTCATCACCACCGTATATGGCACTTTCCTGAAATTGAACTGGAATAGCCTAGACAGGTTGGAGCAAGAGGGAAATGAGCCGAGCCACTCGGAAGCGCTTGAGGTTGTCCAAACCCACGAGTGGCAGAAAGTGCGCGAAAATGTTTCACTGGAAATGCGAAATTGTTTCTGTTCCCGTGCACCTAGAGTGATCAAACTTGAAAGGTATACAGATGGCAGAAGGGAAACCCTGGCAGTAGGTGTTAAGGCTGGCTCTGCCCACTGTTGGGAGAGCATGGAATTGCCCCTTTTGAGCTAGAGCGTTCAAATTTGGAATGGATACAGACGGCAATGTGGAAACACTAATGGCGGTGGCAGTCGTAAAGGTGTTGGAGGATTATGCTGTGATTGGCCGATACAGTGGTCTGATTAAGTGACCTGTCGGAATGGACCGTATTTGACTCATCAACCGCATCTTTGTTCCATACGTTGTTCATCTTTATTGCATCTTCGTAGTCCTGAATCTTTCAACTCTAGGAAAGTTGAAGAGATGTAGAATAGAGATGTAGCTATAAACGTGGTATTCGATGATGGCAACCGATTTTGACCTGTATCAATTTGTACTGCTCGAATGGTGCCGCTACTTATTATGTGTTTATGTTTATGTTTATTACGCTGCTGAGGTAAATGTGGTGTAAAAATCATAACGAATGTCTGAAACCAACTCAAAGAGCCGAACAAATGCAAGGAACACGAATAGATTACATGTAGTCTTACAAAAAGAAGACGTAATTTAGCAAATCGTACGAACCAGATACAAACCAGATACAAGAAAAGAAGTAGAACAAGTGGTCAACTGCAAGTAACAATGAAAGCTCATATTTAACTTTACTATATATAATCCACAAGTTTGGTGTGTCTGTTTGTATGTATGTTTGTATGTATGTCTGTGTGTCACGCAATCCAGTTTTGCCTGAGAATACACCTTTAGAGGTCGGGACAAGTTTGGAGTGGGTGGAGCCTGGGACAAGATTAAAAGAGCGCATACGAACTCTGCGGAGCTCCGCCCACGGGGGGCGGGGCAAGTGCCGGACTGGGCTGTGCCAAGAGCCATACATCTTATTTTGGCTTCGAGAAGGTCCAGACGCTGAGAAAAAATGTGCAAAGGTGAGGGATGAGTAAAGTAGCGAAAACTTACCGGCGGTGGGCGTAGCATTCTCTCAGTAGGCGGTACTTTCCACAGAGATTCATAACTCGATTCAACGAAGGCGTCGAGGTCAGGAAAAAAATAGAAAGAGTGAGCAGGGCCTTATGCGTGCTGGGCATGCGTAAACTTAGCGAAGCCCCGCCCACGGTGGTAGGGCGTGCGTTGAGATGCAAGCTTTTTTTCAAAGATGAGTGAAACCCCGCTTGGAAAAGTTCTAGAATGCGGGAAAAAAGTGGTTAGAGGTATCAAATGCTCGAAGTGGGAGGAGATGGCACTAAAGTGGGCGGGGCTCAGATCAAAATTAATGACTCTGTTCAGAAACGTTCTGGGTTGCGGCGAAAAGGTGTTAAGGTGTAAAAGACCAAATGCGGGCAAATCTCAGATATGGGCGGGGTTGGCGCCAAAGTAGGCGGGGCTTAGATCAAAAATTTATAGCTCTATTCAGCAACGATCTGGGATGCGAGAAAAAGTAAGATGTAGTAGAACAAATGTGGTCGAATCCCAGAAGTGGGCGAGCTTGGCACTAAAGTAGGCAGGGCTTAGATCAAAAGTTTATAACTCAATTCAGAAACGTTCTGGGTTGCGGCAAAAAGGTGTTAAGGTGAAAAGGACAAAATGTGGGCAAATCTCAGATGTGGGCGGGGTCGGCACCAAAGTAGGTGGGGCACAGATCAAGAATTTATAACTCGATTTAGAAACGTTCTAGGTTGTGGCAAAAAGGTGTTAAGGTGTGAAAGAACAAATGTGGTCAAATCGTCGAAGTGGGCGATTTGGCACTGAAGCGGGCGGGCTTACATAAAAATTATTAAGTCTCTTCAGATGCGTTTGAGAACGCAGGAAAAAGGTGTCTGGAGGCAGTAAAAGAATGTGGTTCGAAGTCTGAAGTGGGTGGGGTTTGCAAAGAGGGGCCGGGCTGAGATCGAAATTTTGTACATCTGTCCTTCACACTAACCCTGACCACATAGGTGTACAACTAGGGGGTACCACTAAACTTTCAAAAATTAGGCTAATAATTTTCTAAAAGTTAATATCCATGGTTCCACGTGCAGTAGTTCTTTCTACTTGAGAGTAAATGCACTACATTAACTTCAGACCTCATAAAATAAATTCTACGATAAGCCCGGCCACACAGGTGCATACCCTGTAGAGGCGTGTAAATCCCTACAACTATCCATAGGGCTGTCCTTTCAAAGTTAGTATTCATGGCCACACAAAGCCCAAACTACGCAGAGTTTCTTCGACTACATGGACTGCAGAGGTATTTGATTAGGATACATAGGAGTACTCTTCATGGCCACACACAGCCCCATTTCACATCCCCAAAAAAATGATGACCGCTGCAGAAGTGTCAGGGAAGAGGCTCAGATGATAAAGGTCTTTAATGAAAATCAAAAGCTCATATGGCTCTGTCCCTTGTGGCCTCAGCGCACATGATAGCGTGCGTAGCCGCCTGGTAATCAGTTAAAACCACTGCCATGTGCGCTTGAATTTAGACAAGGGATCCGGAATGTTCATGTTTTTGGTTACCTTTTTGTGAGATTAGCCACCATAAATGTGAAGCTTTTGCTCTTATACTAGTTCTGGTCAGAAAAGGATCATTCGAGTTTGACCACCTTAGTTCGAGGATGCGCTGTGACATAGAGATCAAGGTAACCAAACACATTGCTTTGATACAGAAGCTTGTAAACAACACAAACATCGAACACCTTGCGTCGTGATCCCAAAATTTGAGTGTCCAAAGTATTTATTATGGGTGGGCGCTTACGGAATCCTAGAATAGGAGAAACTCCTACACCGTGAAGAATGTTATGCGTGAAGCTGTTTTCTACCTTCTCTATTGCTTCAACATCTTTTGTTTCTTAGGGTAGTACTTTCAATCAAGGGCCAAACATATGTTCTATAAGCTTTAAGAAGGCAGCCCCTTGAAGATATGCAGTGTACGCAATAAGGCCAGGGGCACACCAAGTTCTGATGTGTTCAGGGAGGTTAAGAGTGTCATTGTAATGAAACATCGCTTTACTAGTGACAGGAATGATTACATCCCCATCAATAGTATAAGGACTAGAAGAAAATTCAGGTTTGCTGTCAATCGTTATAGTGTCGATTTATGCGAAGCCAAGGGGGTTGATACCGGTCAACCCAATCATTCTATATCCCTGTTGGGATTCTGTCAACATTTGTCAAAGGTTGTCAGTACAGGACTCGCGTGAAAATTGCGAACCACTGCGCGCATTCTCGGCATCTGAAGTTTTTCTTCTACCACAAGGCCTAGAATGCGGCTCAAGCCGCGAGGATTTGTGACGTGTGAGTAGACAATGCTCTAGAGGAACGTACAGCGCGTGACTGGTTTGCATAATTCAACCAAAGTAAATTTTCCCTCCAAGACCTGCAACCCTCAGGGAGACAATCAGGTAAAATGATACTTACTTACCAGGGGAAGATCCTAAGTCGAAGTGGCCATTTGAAATGAGACCTACACTGCTGGACGTGTTTTTGGATGCTGAGTTCAAATCTGCTTTCCAAATTTGCCGAGCGTTTCTGTGAACGTATTATGAGGGTGGTTTCAGGGTGCTTAACATAAGAAAACTTAAATTACTTAGATGCGCCTTTCTTCACAACGGCGGCTGGTGTGGTGGTAAGCGTGGCGCTTCAAGTGCGGGAGACCAAGTTTCGGGTTTTGTGAAAGACGAAGTTTTTGCATTATGTAGAATTTTTCCCTTAAGGACTAGAAAATGCTTTCATTGTGGTTTTATCACGTTTTATGACCTTTTGATGCTTTTGCTGATATTTATTCACATAAAGTAATACTTCAGTTTTACACGCATTTTTACTCTATCACGAAATGCTTGTAACAAAAAACTTCTCACAATGGGAGCAAAGGATAAAAAAGAACTCGTCACAGCCCATTGCTTCACATTTGCTGACCCCAAGGCTGAAGGGAAACAGAATTGTGTAGGCGTCCCAAAATCACCCGGGTGAGTATTCAAGTAGTCGGCGCCATACCTTGAATAAAAGAGGAACTTCCTAGATTTAACAGCACAGAACTGAAAGTAGACAAGCGACAGTAAGCGGAAATGGGGTTTCGTGTGTACACGCAAAAGTTGAGATCATGAGCTATTACATATGAGTGGTGCGTTTAACCATGTTTTTGAAAGAATGGTTTAAAGAAGCTTTTGTTGGCTGTATTAGCCTCGTAGAAGCCTCGAGAAGAGTGTTATCCCCTTTACCTGCCTTTTCGAAGATAGGACGAACTGAATAGCTTTCTGGTCTGTGAATGATATCCAC